>JAIFZK010000008.1:12782500-13025000 GCA_027481765.1 Tenualosa thibaudeaui | reverse complement strand
GCAGTGAATCGCAGCCGTACATCACCTGTGCATATCAGCGTTCGGCCACTAACACGATTTGTTGCTTCCCTCTCTCTTGTTTTGCGCTACTCAACCAGCCAAATTATGACGAAAAACACACTACTTAGGCCAAGATTATTTTAATAAGGAGAACCTACAAAATGTGAAAGATATCATGTGTGTGCACATCATGTATATGATAATGCTTGAACTGAATTCATTGTCTGTGTTTTTCAACATACCCCTCATGCAAAAAACAAAAAAATCTTATTTCTGAACAGACATAGTTTATGTGTGGCAGCACCATTAGTGTGTCCTGTGTCAGGCCTGTTGTTCTAATATTGTCAGGGGATTTAATGGTATGTGACATTAGCTCATTTTTGGTTTCAGACATTTTTATAGTACAGAATGAGCTTATAATATATTGGAAATTTTCGCATACAATTTAATGAAATATTTAGTTGTAATAGGCCAACTCTAACCAACCCAGAGTAACCATGCACACACATATCAGAAAAATGCTTTAGGGGCAATTTGGACTGATGTATGTATGTGTGTGGGTGTGAGAGCTTGTCAATTTGGGGGGATGTTAAGAAAGAAAAATTGAATTGTTTTAAGACAAGTTCTCCTCAGCACACAGAATTAATCGTTATTAGCAGCCTTAAATATATGCCTAAGTACACAGCGAGTATTATTGCGGTACTTCCCCATTCAGAGCCTCATTATGAGGCGTAATTACAGTCGGTCCTGCCTCGCGGCGGGACCATCAATCTACGCGGCGTGAGCCCCGGCCACGTCAGAGCAGAAGTGGGCATCTGTGTCCGGAGTACATAGGGAAGAACGGATGAATGGCAGAAAGAACGGAAGGAAGGAAATGGGCAACTAATTTTCTCGTGGCACCCTGGCTTGATTTGTGCCGCCCCTGTGCTTGGCAGAGCTGGTGGAGTCCTGTCCTATTATTTGGACGGCTTTAATTGAAACATGTTTATTTATGGGGTGCCCGCTCTGCACGCCGAGAGGAAGAGAGAGCGAGAGAGAGAGAGGAGGTAGGCGCGTCGGGCGCCGACAGCAGACAGGGCCTGGATGATATGAGCGCGCAGAATTAAATTAAAAGCTCATAAAATGAAATATGCTCCATATTAGCTGTTTGACACTTAATTTGCCTCCGAATGAGCGCAGGAAATCACAAATTAACTGTCCTTTGTTTTGCTCTCCTGCGGCAGCCCTATTAGAGCCAGGGAGAGTGCAATTATAGGCAGGGGGATAATCGTTTGCTTTATGAGTCCACACATAGGGGTCGGGGGAGGCACCGGCGTGGCATTCAATATTAAAAAAAGCTGGGGGTCACGGTCTCCCTTGTGTGGGCTTTGCTGTTTACATGCCACAGCAGCAAGTCTACAGGAAGTCGCTTTACTGGCACAGGAAGTGGGCAGTGTGAAACCCATTCAGGCTTTTTGAGGCGTGGAACACGCCTGCTGCCTAAAAGTGGGCGTTGCTGTCCTGGTTCCTTGAGTGCTCTCCTTAGAATGACTAATGTGCTTTAAAGTAGGGCTGTAATCTAATGTACAGGCAGACTGGATACTTAAAGGTGTGAATGAAGCAGGCCTGGAAACTAGAGTCTGTGCTCTATTTGGGCCTTGTTGCTGTGGGCAGGTGTCCCCTGAACATCTTGTGGTAGTGGTTTGGGATTTAGAGCGTTACGATTTTGACCTAGCTGGAAAGTGTGCAAGGCTCTGTGAAAGTAGAGGCTAAAGTTGTGGAGCATGGAGAAAGCACATCAAGAGAAAAAAAGAGAGAGACAGACCAAAACTCAGAGTCTCAGAGAACGAGAGCCTAAATCCACATTTTACTTAAAACGCTCACACAAATCAGTTTCCTCCCTCAGTGAATCTGGAGACATCAGTTTGGATATAGCCATGTAGAGAACAGCCAAATGCATCAGTGAATCCAACAATATATGTAAAAGGCCAGAACTGCTGAAGGCTGAAGCATTTCCTAGCCAAATCTCTTCAGTGTATAAAAGCTCTCCATGACAGAACTTAATTTTGGGACATTTGGACGCTTGACTGCAGCGTTGTCAGAATCCTCTGCAGGTCCCTCTTGTGTGTGCCAATACAAAATGCCAAACTTGTGGCAAGAACCAGCCAACCATCATTGTTCTCGTCTTTCGCATTTTCAAAAGGAGTCAAACTCTCGACTGTTAACTTTTTAAAATAAGGGACCACTCCTGTGCCTCAGTTCAACTGAGGGAGAGTAGTCAGTGCCTGATACCTGTTGCGATTTAGCCAGTGTCTGTCCAAACATCACCATAACCATGGTGCTGCACAGCGCTGCATCTCCAGACCCCCCCACCCCCCAACAGCATTGAGGGCAGACTGAGCTCCATTCAGTCCTTTCAGATGAGCAGACCCCCGGGATCATCTCCAACTCAAAGCAGCGTTCCACTGTCTGGTGTTAGCGACCCATGGCCGCCACTGTGAAGACACTTCCTGCTTAAATACACACACTGACCGCTGAAGAGGCTCCTCTCCACAGGGGAGCCACTTGTTGCCAGAATGGGCATTGTCCAGGATGGGCTTAATAGGAATTGGTTAAGAGAGACAGAGAGAGAGAGAGAGAGGAACAGACAGGAACGGTTCCTGAGGTTACTGCAGCAGCACGGCCCTTATCTGAAAAACAAAGGCCCTCTCTTTCCTCGAGACCCCCACTGTCCGGTCCACAGTTGCTCGGCAACCGACCGGAACAAATGGAGGTATTCACCACAAGTCAATTACCCACGGCGGAGTTTACTTAAGACTCAGTGGTCATCAGAGCCAGCGACACCCTAAAGCAAAACACACACACACAAACTCACTTAGGAGCACTAATTGACTTGCCACTTAGGATGAGTATAGTCACGTTAGCAGTTAGCGTTTGATCTTATTTTGAATTGATGGCGATGTAAAAACACCAGGTTCAGCAAAAATGCCTTAAACTTTATTTGGCTCATTATTTTGAAAACTGATAGTCATACTGGCTATTTTTATAGAATCAGATTAGTTAACAAATTATTTGGCACATATGCAGTATTTAGAATATATCCTATGTGAATGTACATTTATGTGATGTTTAGCCTATCTTTTATCACTGTCAGTGTGTTGTCAGCTGGAAAAAGAACGATAAAATTTGATACAGCATAGACTAAATATCAAACCTGCAGCTAACATTAACTGTGTAGGGTACAGAAACACATTATTTTCCTATGCCCCATATAGTTAATGTTAGATGCTGGATTGCTACAGATTGAATCACACCGTATTTCTTCTGTAATTCGGTCATGTAAGCTGGATTTCCTGTTTCCTGTTGGATGTCAGGGTGATAGTGGCACTTGAAAATTTATTTTTCCCTCTCTATCCAGTGAAAATCTGTTTTTTTTTTTTTTTTTTTTTTTTTACATTTACAGCCACATTTTGAAAAAAAAGAAATGTTACCATAATTGAGTTGTAGTTTTGCTGTTCAGCTGTTCTGGAGTGTCATTGGTTAATTTAGTAGAAGTGGGTGGAGTAGCATATACCAGTTTACTTTTAATTGTTTCCTCTACATGCCACCACGTCCACTCCCCCCCCCCCCCCCTTTAACATATTTTTGTATGTGTGTGTGTGTGTGTGAGAGAGAGAGAGAGAAGGAACATGTGTGTATAAGCATTTCAATGTAGGTGTTTTGTGCATGTGTGTTTGTGCTTGAACGCTGGAGCACTTGTAAGGTGTGCGCTGCATTTTTTTCACCATTATTTACATAAACTGTTGTCAGAGAGCCCAATCTTCCCGCTGCGGAGTGCCGCACTGTTTAGCATAAAGAGCAGCGTCTTATCTCCCCTCCTCGTACAGACGCCTGAGAGAGGTCCAGGCATGGCACCTCATGCTCCCTTGTAGGAGAGCGAGGGGGAAAGAGAGAGACATAAAAAGTAACAAAAAAAATCACGTACCCCCCTACCCATATACTGGAGGAAGAAACAAACAGTTTCTCGCATGTTTAAAGATTCCCTTTGAAGATTTTCGCCTCAACACCTTTCACGGCTCTTTTCACCGCCACCCTTTGCATTTGAATGGCAGAGAGAGTGTTTTCTTGGGGTTTGGGCGACAGAGGTGCACACACCTCCACGTCAGGGATTAGGCAGTCAAACCGTGAGTTTGCATACATACACACTCACACACACACACTCACACACACTTACACACATTGACACACTCGCATTTAGACACATTTAAATCTTTTTTCTGGAGATTTTTGTTCCAGTTAAAGCAATTGCTTGCTTGTTTTTGCCATACGGAAATTTCTTTGGCGGCCTACAAGCAGATACTCAACAGAACTTCACAAACCCCCTCAGGACACCTGAAAAACGACAAGAACTAAAGTTTCTATGAGTTTATAGAAACTGGAATAATTCGCCTTTTCTAATGTTGTTGGTATAGAGAGAAGAGCGGAGCCAGTCTATTGTGTGTGTGTGTAGCCGTTAGCATCCTTGTGGGGCAGATGATGCAACACACAGACAACTGCAGCCTCACAGAGATCATCACAGATGAGGTGTTTCTCCCTCTGGACCTGCGTCTGCTCATAACCTCCTTCTGTCTGGGAAAAAGAGAACAAACAGACGTAGAGGGGTTTCCGTGATGTGGGCACACAATGCTGTTGTGTGGTCGTGTTCGGCGCAGCACAGTGCAGGAGACTTTAAAGTAGTTGAAGTTCGGCTGAAGGCGCTCTTCTTGACCCATCCGCATCATCACCCAGCCTCTCCTGCACAGTTTTTCATGACTTCATGTCTGTTGGTCTGTCTCTCTCACTCTGTCTCACTCATTCTGTCTTTCTCCCTGATCATTTATGTGACTAGCTCCACAAGATGCCTCTCTCTCTCTCTATCCCTTTGTCTCCCTTGCTCTGTCCCCTTTTCTTTTTGCATCCCTCCTTACCCCATTGCCTTTCCTGTCTGTCCCTCTCTTTCTCTGTCCCTTTCTCTCTGCCTCCCTCTCCCCCCCCCCTCTCTCTTTGGTGGCTGTCTACGGATAGCCTGCCCCATGATTAATGGTGTTTATTCTTGACAGAAAGCGCCTTTTATTTATCTGCATTGCCGTTTCGCCGATAATATCAGTCACCTGAATGAAAAATATTCAGTCATACCAATTTTGTTGTATAATTGAGTGGAGTCATATCCTTTCAGTTCTATTCTCTCTCTCTCTCTCCCTCCCCTCTCTGCGCTTCCCTTGGCCTCTATCTGCCAGTCTTATCATCGGCACAGTAATTTTCGCGCTGCGTTGTTTGATATGGAGAGGTTGGCTTTAGCTGCATTTGACATAAAGCCTCTTCAATTTTTGCGAGAGAGGAGGGGGGGAGGAAGGAGAGAGAGAGAGAGAGAGAGAGAGAGAAAGTTGCATGCCACTCTGAAAATGTGCAGGGTTTGGAGAAAGTATCTTTTCCCCATTTTTTTTCCTTCTTAGGCAATTTCAGGATTCTGAGAGAAAAGAGATAAATTCTTAAGGAGAAATAGAAACAGATTGCAGTAATATCTTTTTTTTTCTCTCCCCTGTATTACACCGGTCTCGCTGGCTAAATGGTTGGGAGATTCCTTTTTTTCTCCCGGCTTAAGCCAGACTGAGGAAGTCGGGTATTTCGGAAGTATGTGATGTGTACGCGCCGAGAATGATTGATGTGGTGGAAAAATGGAACAGGCTTTATTTGTTTGTCATCTTTTCATGCCTCTCCTTGCGTCATCTAACATCCTTAATTTCAGCTGCCAATTTACCCTCCTCCCCCTCTTATACAATACCTCCTTGATCAGCTAAAGCCCATTAATACCACAGTTTTTCCTAAATGATGGATGCTTTAAATCTGTTCAGGTTCATATCCACATCAATGCCACCCTTTTATTTATATTTCCATAAAGCAAGTATGAGTTCACAAGCGTGAATCTGTATTATATAAGTCATTGTGAAAGACAAGGATTGTGTATTTTGTGTAATTCCATAGCACATATTTAGTTACAGCAGTCATAGTGCTGTAGCTGTAAAATGCAGCAGGAACATTGCAGTCTAGTTTTGATACCTGCTTATGCATGTTGCTGTTTGAAGGATTGGAGTTTTTTTTAAACTGTTCTCTGTGTGTGTGTGTGTGTGTGTGTGTGTGTGTGTGTGTTTGTGTGTGTGCGCCATGTGAAAAATCACTCTTCTTTTTTTGGCTGTGGAATGCCTACTCCCTTGCTTCATATTATGATGGATTAAAGACAATATCCTTGCCTTTACTTTGAAGATTTTCCAACACTGTTTATTTTAATTAAGGAAAACATGCAGCTTTGACCAGATGGGAGTTCAGACACAAACACACACACACACACACACACACACACATGCACATGTGCACACACACACACACACACATGCAAGCGAGTGTGTTTCATTCACATCTCTCCCTATCCACCTTGTTTTTTTTGTTGTTTTTTTTTTACTGCCAGCACCACAATCAACAGGATCATTATTGGCAGTGTAGTATTGAATAGACACACATTTGTCACATGTGTAGGGATATGTACTGCATTGTTTGCTTGAGAAACATGCTTCAGATAACAGCATTTAAGGTTTAAAGATGTGATTTAGTTTTAAGCACATCAAATTACACTGAGTCTCCTGAATGAGTGATATTCTGTTTCAGGATGTCATTGCTGTTTAGTGCATGCAGTAATTTTATTATGGTTGTATGTTAATGTAACTGAGAAATAAATGTAGATCCTGTAACAACATTCATAACAACCAAGAGACGCCATAAAGCAGATTTATGTTTGTCTCTATCATAATTCTAAGTACTGGTACTAATATGACACTAAGGTAAATATGAAATTAAGTTAATTTGGTGCCATTTTGAAATACAGTACAATTTGTATGTGCTTTTTAAAAATATATATGTAGGTATACAAATATATATATGTAGGTGAAATTTATCTATGAAATACTGTATGTATTTTCTTATTAAGTATCTTGAAAAAAATGTTTTTATTTTAAAATTAAAATCAAAATATTTATTACAGATTGTATTTATATCTTTATAAGCCAGAGGCTATTCCCTCTGTAGCACTCTGAGTTAACATGATGATTTGTTCGTAGGACAATGTTAGTTTTTTCCTTTAGGGAATTTTTAAAACTATATTTGTACATAATTATTCAGTGTCAGGGCTGTGTTTTTGGCACATATTAAACAAAAACACAGTAGAACTGAACAGTGCAATGTGGTTAAATGTAGTGCTAACAAATTGATTAGAAAAACATGAGAGAAAACAGGGCTGTCCCAGCGTACTGAAGCTTCGACCCCCAGTGGGTGGGGTTGTGTGGGGAGTCCTGCTGTTATGATGATGGGCTTTTCCTGCGCTTAATTGGTTTTCAAAAGACCTGCCCCTCCCCTCTCAGCACCAATTAGATATCTGTGCAATACAGTGTCACAATGCACTCACGTCTATCAGCACACCACCTCTGGTCACACGCTTAAATAAGAATTACAATTCTTTTTGTTTTATTTGTTTCTATTGCCTATGAATATAAATACTCCATTATCCACAGACAGTATAAATGTGTACCTCCTCAGAACATATGAAAAAAAAAAGTATTTCCGGTTTTCTTATAAGCGTACACCTTCATATAGGAAGCATTACAGTGTTACAGCCATTGGTACAGGTCTTCTATTATCAAAATGTCAAACCCTTGTTGTATGCATATTCCATGGGCCATGAATGTGATGAAGACTGATGGTCGGGGGGAAAATAAGACAAAACTCCAGAATTTGGACAAATGTATTCAGCGCGGTGGCTGGGGTCCCTGGTCGCAGCGTGGCGCAGCAGCGCAGAGCTATAGAAATGTGTATTTTCCATTACTGTGACTATGGCTGCCGCCCCCAGCCAACCCCCTCCTAGGCCACTCTGGGGGCCAGTTACAGCAAGTAACGAGATTTAGGGAACAGGGTCATAAATCCAGAATGCTTTGCTCCAGCAAGCCTCCTCTCCTCTCGGACTCTCTCCTTCTCTTTCCCTTTCACACACACTTTCTGGAATTCTTTCTTTCTTTCTTTCGGACTGTTAGTGTGAATGGAGGGAATGTGCACAAAACAGCAGAGGACAGCATTACCATATGTCAGCATTGAACATTCTCTGTCCGAAAGACAAGTATTTTATGAAAAACTGCAAGTTTTTTGGGGATTTTGAATTAATTTTCCTATTGTCTCCATCTGTTCCACCTTACAGTGTTTCTTCATAGTCCTGCACAGTGGTGGTGGATAGTTTAGGTGGCCCTCTTTCCACTGTAAACTAGTTACTAGTTACTATTTTGAACCATTTCTTGTGTATCATGGGAAGCTATTAATTAATGCTACACCAGAGTTCTGTTCTCAGTTTCTGGTTTTACACCATGCCATACCAAGCTCTATCAAAGAGTGCATAAAATACCATAAATACCATAAATAAATGTAATAGAATGAGAAATATCACAGGATGCAGTAAATCTGATTTATGTGATTTTTTTGCCCTTATTGTCAAATGTATTTAAGCCAGTGAACACACATACCATATTTCCTTTTGATAAATGTATAGTTTCTGCTGTCTTCACTGTGCTACATGCATTCTAAAGTATGGTATGTGTATTAAGCAGACAGCATGTGTCTGAGGATAACTGTGTGTGTGCGTGTGTGTGTATATGTGTGTGTATATGTGTGCATGTGTTTTTTTTTTTGTGTGTGCGCGTGTGTGTGTGTGTGTGCGAATGGACTCCAGTGTGTGTGGTGGTAGCAGCAGGGTGTGTGTCACTATGAGAGCGAGCCCTCCCTTGCGATGTGTCCCAAGTCTCCCATGTCATACTTGTAACAGTGCAGGCTCACACACACACATACACTCACTCACACACACACACGCACGCACACACATACACACACTGCCACCGCCTGGGCCCTCTGCACCACTCACTCATGATTAAATATCAAGGTACCACACTTGACATTTTATTAGTCCAACAAGATGGATGAAATGGCAAGGATAAAGTAGGCTTTGTCTGCACAGCTCCCAGTAGCGGCAGCCTCTGCTCCATCCTTCCAGCATACGCTCTCCTCTCCTCTTCCATTTCCCTCTTGTGAGGGTATGTATTTGTAAGAGAAAAAGAAAGAAAAGAAAAATCGTAAGTGATGGATATTTTGGTGAGACTCCTCACTCCTTCTCCTTTTCTCTTTCTCTCTCCCTCCATCTCTCTCACTCTCTGTGACCGTGCCTCTTGCTTATCAGAGCTTTCTTTTTTTCTCATTGCACTCTCTTTTTTTTTTCTTTTTTTCCCTCTTTCTCACTCCATCAGAGGAATTAGTTCCAGTAGAGTGAGTGCGTTCAGGCTTTGGGTGTTTACATAGCTCTCATTGCTGGGGCATGGCAGGAGCATTTTGTGTGTGTGTGTGTGTGTTACGCATATGAATGTGTCCTTGTGTATGTACATATATGTGTGTGTGTGTAGGTATGTGTGTGTGTTTGTGTGTGTGTGTCAGTATATGTGTCTGTTGGAGTTCTTCGCTCTCCGCCGGCATCTACTAATCCACTAATAACAAACACAGCTAGCGCACTCCTCCTTCCACTATACTCCTTCCTCAACCATCGTGCGCCACTGGCCCAGGGCCAACCTTTGCGCACGCGCATGCGTGCTTACGACCCCTCTCACCTGGCCCCCGCCTTAGGAGCCCCATTACGGCTACACAGGGGCCAGCGGAGTGCTGAGGCGAGGTGAGAGGAGCGGCCAGCGATGCGCGAGGGCGTGAAGCTTCTCTGGCCTGCGGGGCTACTGGATCTGGCCTCTTGCCCACCAATCTAAAGGAGGGAGCCATAGAGAGAGAGAGAGAGAGAAAGGGAGCGAGAGTGGGGGTGGGGAGGGGAGACAGCGATTGTTTGTTTCCCCTTTTTCTTGTCATCTCCCTCCCTGCTGTTCTCTCTTCTTTCCTTCTCTCTCTCTCCTTTCTTTTTTTCCGCTGGACAACATCTTGAGCACTCACGAGGGTCCTACACTCCTTCTTTAGCCTGAGGCTCGCCGCAGGAAAAAAAGGTTAGAGCGTACCTGCGCTCGGACTTAAGGGGGGCAAAAACACTTCAGCAATAAAAGTTAACTTCTTAAAAAATGGAAGAGAGGAAGGAGATTTCGTTTCGTTTTTCTTTTTTTTTTTTCACCTGTTCACCGAAGTAGAACAGAAAAAACACACAAATAAAAAACAAAGACGCGATCACAAACATGGAAACAAACTCCTGTTTGAAATGATAAAGCAGTAAAAACAGCGAGTTACCGCGTTTGGTCTCGTGTTTATTTCCTGTTGCCAGGGCTCCTTGAAATTGCCGGAAAAGCAGCAGCCTCATTTAGAGGCCATTCCGCTTTCATGTTTAGATTTTTTTGTTTCCCGTGCGGACTTTGTTGTTGTGTTCCCCTCCGCGTCCTTATCTCAATGGCTGAAATTACATTTAATTACGCCATGGAAATGATTTTCTAAACAGCCTGCAGAGAAGCAGGAGCTGGAGCACAAATGGTTTCCGCGCAGAGGTAGGAAGTCACTCACTCAGGGCAGGTCTTTTTTTTTTCCTCGACCCCTCATCTCTGTTTGTTTATTTTTTGCCCAAGTGTTTTCACAAAGAAGTTGCCAGAGCTTGTCAGCCTGTATAAACTAACTCAAAGCCATGCATGACTTCAACACTGTACCATGAATGGAGGTTATGAAATTTTACAGTCCTAGCAGGCTATAACTGGCTGCATGAAAACAGGCTCACACTCACTCAGTGACTCACATTCTTGTGCTTGATGCTTGTGTGTCAGTGTGCTTGTATGACGTGGTCATCAGTGAAACCTGTTGAAGCTGAAGTTGATGAGCGATGATGGGATGTAGTTGTGCCGTTTCGAGTCTGTCGTGCAGGTTTTCACTTGAGTCGGTCACAGTCACTGCAATACACTGAAAAACATGTTATCTTAGTTCTGGGTTTACATGCCTGCAGGGCTATGTTTCCGTGTTCTGCCTTGTGTTTTGGTGTGTGTTTTTCTCTTTGTATAACCGTGGAGGAGGGAAACAATAGACAGGTGTTAAAAAAACGTCCCATGATGAGGGCTACAATGTGCGTACGTGTTTCTCTGTGTATGCTGCTACGAATGTGTGAATGTGAGAATGTTTGTATGCCTGCATGCTTGAGTGTGGCAGTGTGCTCCATGAGGGTTTGTTGGTGAGGGCACAGATGAGAACAAAGTCATGGATCATTACAGTTTGTGTTTGTCATAAGGGCGAAACTCCCCATTTCTCAATTTGTATATTCTAAACTTATAAGTTAATTTAATTAAAATGATTAAATTAAGTGTTTTTCATGATCTAATAATACTATTTCTGTGGCACTAGTTGCTCCCATGATTGGGAACAGTAAGATGTTCATACTAGAAAGCATGTGATGGACTTGGTATTACATTATGAATCAGGTTAATGGTATTTTGATTGACACACAGCCAGGCCTGCCCCTTTCCTATGTCTCCTTTGGGGTGGGGGTTGGGTGTAAGGGTAGGGGTGGAGTTGGGGAGTTGGGGTTAGTGGCGGTGACCCAGGTGCATGCTGGGATATTTGGGGACAGTGTTGGCACGTCTCTCACCCCTTTGCCTGCTCTCCTCTGGGAGGAATTCCTCGTTTAGGGGGTGATGAACTGACACCCTGCACCGCCCATAAACCCACCCTTTTCTTTCATGTCGACGGGGAGGGAAGGAAGGGAGCCCCCCCAACACCCACAGGGGGGCATAATTACCCCCCTCGCCTGGCAACACTACACCCCCCCCCCCTCACCTCTCCTCCACCTCACCACACTCTACCCTGCTTTCCTGTGTGTGAGGCATTTATCTTCCACAGTGCTAAATCATATCGTCAGCTTGGGCTTTTTTATGCTTGCTAATTGTTACTCCTTGGAGAGTATGTTTGAGGATGCAGAGATCACAGGTTTGTGCTGCTCTGGTGGGTTATAATTCTGAAATCCACACTGATGCTTTTTTAAGGCAGGCAGTTCATGTTTTGGGTTTGTGTGAGTGAGAGAACTGTTTATGCATGCCCCCCTCCTCTCTCTTATCCCCCCTCTCTCTCTCTCTCTCTTACACACACACACACACACACATACACACATACATACAGTTCTTCTAATTCACAGAGATTCCATCACCAGTTTTCTTTTAAGCCAGCCCAGGCCAGGGTTGAATGACTTGTGCCTAAGTCGCAGACACGTTCATGCCAAAGACACATACATCTCTCGCGCACACACACACACACACACACACACACACACACACACATGCGCACGCACACACACACACACACACACTTGTGGCCTCACTTCAGACTCTCACTCACACACACTGTGGCACTGTCATACAAGCACACGGTTACACACACACACACACACACACACACACACACACACACACACACACTCACACACACACACACACAGAGTCACTGTGTTAACCCAATAAAGTGCTGGACCTTTGCGCTGTCCGCTCAGCTCTGTCTGGGGGGAAGCGGCCGGTTTCCTCTTCTGTAATTAGGAGCAGACGTGTGATGTCCGCCAACAACAGCCTGATTGAAAGCAGGCCGCCTCATCTGGACAGCAAGCAGCTTTTAACACCAGTGTAACCCTGAGGTGTCAGAGAAAGGCCCATTCATGACACGTGCATGGGTTGGGTCCAGTGTGCTACATGCATACATGCCAGTGCAGTTGTTCTGATTCAGACATGTGCACATGTGCGCGCACACACACACACACACACACACACACACACACACACACACACAAAACACACACACACAAACACTATGCCTATGTTGTATTCTTGGTATCTATCATAATACATATCTAATTTTATATCCACTTAGAGCACATGTATATTGTCAATGTATCTCATCTTGCTACCTCTCCACCTATATCTTCAAATAATAAAGAATTTCCTTAATGGTGAGAGGATATGCTCGCTCCATCTATGTCTCTCTTTAGCTCTCTGCTTTTCCTCTGTTCCTTTTGCATTCATTCTCTCTCTCTCTCCTTTTCTCTCTCACTCTCTCTATTCCCTGTGCTTGTCTCTTTCTTTCCCTCAGTCTCTCCTCTCCTGGCTCAGGAGCTGAGGTCCTTTGATCTGACACAGAGAGAGGGGCTTTAAAGTGCTGCTGTTTCCACTGTCAGGACTCACCTCTTCCCTTTGTCTTTCTCTTCCTCTCTCTCTCTCACACTCTCTTTTTCTTTCTCCTCATCTCTCTCTCTCTCTTTCTCTCACCGGCCCTCTCTCTCATCCCTCTTCTTTGTCATCCACCTTACTCACACTCACACTCACTCTTTCTCTTCCCTCTTCTTCTCTCTCTCTCTCTCTCTCTGATATCCCCTCCTACCCCCCTCAGGGCTGTGTGAGAGGTGGTGTCAGCCCCTGAGATGAGGCAGTGGGAGCTGGGAGGGTGGAGTCGGGTGAGGTGGGTTAGGGATGGACGATGAAGAACAGTGGTGATAGTGGTGGGACCAAAGATAGTTTAGAACCGTCTCTGGTGGGACTACCCATGGCCGATGCTTCACCCAGTCTCGATTGCACAAGGGCCAGGCAATGCCCAGGATCCAAGTTTACGTAAGTTCCTGAGTCAAGACTTAGTCCCAGGGTTCTGTCAGGATTCTGTGTATCTCTGTCTAGGTCCATTTTTTCCCCTGTCCAGAGTTTAATTCCAGACTTTGGGAGGCTGTGGGTCTCTGTCCAGAGTTCAGTCACCTCCACTTTCTCGCTTGAATGTTCCCTAAGTAAAACCTCATGCCTCCGTCCACCTTGTCTCAATTGCACCAGCCTTTAGAGAGGAAGGGAACTGAATGGTGTGTGTTTTTATTTTATTTTATTTTATTTTTTTATTTATTTATTTTTTTATTTTTGTGAGCGACTGACTTACACCTGGGTATTTGGAAGAGCTTGTTGTAATGGTGTGCTAGAGTCACTGTGAATGTGTGTGTGTGTGGATTCCGTATGTCTAAAATCATACTCACATGTGTTTATATTCTTGTCACTATGTGGCAATTATGGCGTGTGTGTTTTTGAGCAGCGAGGCAAGAGGGGGCACAGGCTCGGCAGTATGTGTACTTCGTGGCACGTCCCGGCCGCCGCAACGTTGACACAGCTTGGCACCACTTCCTGATTGAAAATCACTTTAAGCTCCCACTGGTTCCCAAATTAAACACATTAACTCATTTCTGTTTATTTCTGTTGCTTTACCAAAACGAGAGAAGAGGGGGCCGGGTGGAGGGGGGTTTAGAATCTCCCTCTGGAAAATGAGAGACTGTGGAGAGAAGTCAGCTAAGCTCATGTAAACATGCAGCGTCTGTAGAGCTGCACAAACGTGCCAGATGGAGGGAGAGGTAGAGAGAGAGAGAAAGAGTGAGGGAGAGAAAGAGAGCGAGGGAGAGGAAATGGTTTCCATATGTTGAACTTGCTCCACACAACCCCACCCCATCCTCCACACCCCCACCCTGCCAGGATGTAGCCGTTCAGGAGTTGTGTGAATTCCCTGTCAGTGTAGGAGAGAGGGAGAGAGTCTTGCGCGCGTACACACACACACACACACGCACATATACTCACACACACTGAGACACAAGTTTCTCTCGGTCCTCCTCCCTGATGCCCTGACTCGGTGCATACCGTGACCCTGGGGTGCGTCTTTGATGTGAATCTTAAATCAGGTGTGTGAGTCAAGGCGGCCCCTCTGTGGAGGAATGCAGCGTGGCTGTGCTCCGCCTCCACTGGAATTCCTGCTTGTCAGAAATGGGCTCCCGTGTGATTAATGCTTTGACCCAAGTGTCACACACTGCCGCTACACAGAGACGTGCACAAGGACTTGGACATTCATGCATCACACATACACACACACAAGCACAAATAGTGCAGAAATAATAGATAAATGTCTGATTGAAACATCTATAGTGTCAGTTTATAGAAGGTATGAATATGTTGTAACTGTGTCCTGTGTGTGTGTATTTGTGTTTGAGACAAAGAGAATGAGACCTGTATGGTGACCTTTGTTTGACACGGCCGAGATAAATGAGTGTAAGTTTGCAGATCAAAGTAAACCTGGCATATCACAGTGGCAGCTCACCATGCACCTTTACCCACACCACCACAGACATACGCAGATATTCTCACCAATACAAACAGGTATGCAGGCTAGATGTTAATCAGGTCAGGTTTGTGTGTGTGTGTGTGTGTGTGTGTGTGTGTGTGTGTGTTTGAGGCATGAGAAAAACTCTGTGAAAACACCCCATGATGAGAGGACGTGCAGGATTGCTCATGATTTATGGAGATTACAGGATAGGAACTGCCACAGCATCATCTCTCCCTTCATGGCAGCTGTCAGTCATGAGCATCTCTCACAGAATTATACCAGTCAAACTTTCTGTACCCATCTGTGTCTCTAGGGCAAGGGTTAGGGTGGAAGGTATAGACTACTTTACCATGCCTTTACAGTTAAAAGAAAAACTTTTTGAATTTTTTTTCTGAGAATTTTTGTTTAAATTTGCACGTACTTCTGTTTTTGTAATGCTTAGATAGCTGCAGAATGAAGACAACCATCTTTTTACAACTTGACAAAGACAAGGTAGTAAAGTGGAACAAGGTGTTGAAATGCCAGTCGGCCATCTGTACCCAGTATTGTATGAGGCTGTCAGCATTACAAGCTTGTGTTCTATAGGTGAATCTCCCATAGGGGAGGATAGAGGTATTTCTTGACCTCAGCTCCTCCACACACACATGCCCCTCTCTCTCTCTCTCGGACACACACAGGCACACACATCTCTCGCGCACACACACACACACAGAAAAAGGCCAGCTTGACCACTGTAATGGGTTAATGTCTTTGTGAGACAGCCGAGTCGACACAGAGCGTTTTTTTCCCTCTCTCTATCTTTCTCTCGTTCTTCCTTTCAGTCATTCTTTCTTCCTTTTTTATCTCCCCTCTTTATTTCCATTCCTCGCCCTTCATTACTGGATCTGGCTGCAGCTCTTTCATTAGCGGCCTGTGGACTCAAGGGGCTGGCGGCAGACCAGGGGGAGTCTGGGACAGGGCGGAGGTTGGGGGGTGGGGGTAGGGGGGAGGGGAGGGTGACTGGTTCGGGGCCTGCGAGGGCTGAGGGGTGTAATTTGGCCGTTCCAGTCCCTAGGCCTGGCTCAAGGTCACTCCATCTCCCCGAACTTCTCATCAGGACCTTCACTTCTCTCAGCAAGACTCTCTCAGCAGTCATCAGACTCTCTTTTTGTCTCCCTCCCTTTCTTTCTTTCTTTCTTTCTTTTCTACTTTCTCTCTTTCTTGTCATGTTCTCTCTCTCTCTCTCTCTCTCTCTCTCTCTCATGAAAGGTTTTGCTATGATCTTGTCAAGCAATGAACAACTATTGTGTTGTGAAGTGAAGTGTTAAAGCTTCATTCAATATTTTTCTCATATCCAAGTGTCTGAGAAGCATCAAATCCACATTTTTTAGTAGGAAGACCATCACCATCAAAAACCCACAGGGATTTGAGGATTTTTAGATTCAGTGGATTTTGTTTGAAATTAGTACTGAATATAATGAGTAATAAGTTAGTTCTGTAAGCACTGCTAAAAAGACACATACATATGAATATGTATGTTGTCTATGTTTGGCATTGAGGCTTGAAGCACAAAATATGTGTATCTAAACTTCGTGTTTCACACAGCTCTCATATACAGACACTGGCGACAGAAGAACTCACTCAACATAGTTGGTCACAAACGTAGCCAGTCGCAGACCTAAGAAAACACTGCAAGGCATTGTGGGTAGCGATGAGAATTCTTGGCCGTCTCGGACTGATTAAGACACAGTGCTGAAAGCTGCCTTTGATCTTAGGAAATGTCTGTTCGAGGAGCAGTTGGAATTGTGCTCAACTCTGTTTCTCTCTCTCTCTCTCCCTTTTTGTCTCTCTCTCTCCCTCCCTCCCTCTGTTTCCATCTCCCTGCCTCCCTCACCTCGTCTATTTGGCCCTGCAGATGCAGGCAGATTAGATAGTGTCACCATTCATTTCCTTGCCCTACTCATACTCCAGTCCAAGAAAAGTCTGGTGCTGGAACACAGGAAAAAAAAAGTATATTAAAAAAAGAACAGAACAAACACAGGGGTTGGTAACAGATTAAAGATTTCCTTCAAGGTGTTCAAACTATTTGCAGATATACATACACACTATGCCTGGATCTTCTCAGCAGCCAGCAATCGGATGATTTAAACCAAGTGAGAATAAAACACAATCCCTAACTAAAGCATGTCAGGGTCCAATTTCATACTGTAAAAAACTCATTACTCCTCTTCTTGTCTTTCTCTCATCTTCGTTTTGTTCCGTTTGCAGGCCTCCTGTGTTGGCGGGCAGCCCGGCGTTTTCCGACATCTCCCTCATCCGCATCTCGCCGCACCGGAACCCATCGGTGGGGGCCGACTCTCCCTTCAACCCGCCCCACCCCTACATCAACCCCTACATGGAGTACATCCGCTCGCTGCCCGGTAGTCCCTCGCTCTCCATGATCTCTGCCGCTAGGGGCCTCAGCCCCGCAGATGGTCAGTTTCTGTGTGTGTGTGTATGTGTGATGTATATGGGTGCATGTGTGTGTGTGTATGTGTGTGTGTGTGCATGTGTGTGTACATTACAGAACATCACACATTCAACCACTCTGTTAACTGGACATGACTGCTTTAACTGCACATGTTAGCTACAGTCTTAAAAACAGGGGCAGTCTGGAACTCTTGATGGTCTTTTTTTCAGAAAGATTAAGAAAGAAAGTCAAAGAAGAACCATTTATGGGTCTGCTTACATACCTCTGATAAAGGGTCTTTTCAAGGCTCAGGTTTATCTGCTGCACATAACCGTTTGCAGAACCTTTTCCCCCCAACAAAGAGTTCCTCATCTGGTCAGGTTTCTGATAAGACAGCCTCTGGGGAGTACTCAACACACTTCTCTTGTACGGTTCTGCAAATGACTGTGTGTTACTAAGCAAAACAGTAGCTATGCCCTTAGAAGAGTTTGTTTGCCTTTGCAGAACCTCACAGACTTTATGAAAGAAACTCCCTGAGCAACATATTGCTTATGATCAAGAATCACTGTGTGTTTCAAAGCATTTTGGATTAGCAGCAAAAATACTAGTATCTCATTTACACGGAGAGGCAGACGCGTTTGCAAGGTCAGTGCCATAAAAATATGCTTAGTAGCTCAACACCAGTCTTGCCACATTAAACAAAAAGGGCACGTTTGTGAATTCCACCAGCATCCAAGCGCAATTACCCGACCCTGCTTCTGTGAGGATACCAGATACAGACACCCAATCCATCTCTCTTAAAGCTCCAGTGTCCAGTGAGCCCTTATCAGCGAGCGTGTGTGAGCTGCCCTCCGTGACCGAGGGGGGAGTGCTGCCCAGTCATTTGGCCGGGGTCATTCTCTTTGATCTCCACTCCACTCCCCGCAACCTCTGGAGGAGACATCAGCTCCCGAGATCACAGGCGCGCTCCAAGGCACGGGGCCAGGTTCAAGGCTGAAGGAGGGGGTCAAGGCGTCAGGCGTCAGGGGTCAGGTCTGGGGAAGGAGTTAAGAGACGGACCAGCGGGGCGACCTGCTGCGAGGAGAGCTGCTTGGCTCCAATGGCGCAAGCCAGACTGGGAAATCAATTACTGGGTCGGCAGCAGCGTGCTGATTTTCTCTCTTTTTCTCTTTTTTTGTGGTTGTTGTTGTTTAAAGAGCCCCAGCAGTGCTCTCGGCCTCCTGGCCCACTGGTGGTTTAATTGAAGCCTGGAGCTCAATTACTGAGGAAAGCCAATCGGCGCACTCTCCCAGAGGCCCACAGTGATCAGCGCGCTATTGAACCATCAGGTTGCACCCAGCATCAGCAAACTTCTCCATTAGCTGCCTCTTCTCCGAATGGGGACTGAAGGCAGCAACATGCTGAAAAGGCAAGTTGGGTGATTCACTTGCGTTGCTGTTTTTTCCTTGAAGTGGAAAGTCTATTTTTTGCACTACGGACTCAAGATTTTGATAAGAATGTAGATTGGGCAAACTGCACTGTGAAACTCTTTGTCGCTCGTCCAATCTATGAATAGGCAAAGTCGGAAGCCACAGAGATAAGAGTGCATTCATAAGCGACCAAATCACATTAGATACGGACTATTTTGCACAAGCATTACAAAATGTACTTGTGACAAATGCACTGGTGAAGTGAAGAAACAGGACCAACAATACTGCAAATTATACAACTCCTAAAATTAAACCATGTAAATTATACAACATGAAGATGAAAGGTAGTTTTAACCTCTTAGCAATGGCAAACAAAAGGGATCAAAAACAATCCCTCTGTTCCTTATACCACTCCACAGCTTTTCAGCTGTTCCAGCACCACCAAGCTCTGCCTTCCTTCAAACTCTTGTAGCCTCCCTGAAGGTTCACTTTTCAAAGACTCTCCCTGGAGTCAGTTATTGTATCCTGGCTAACGGTGAATGAGGTCACCGCTCAGATGGAAGGCTGATCCCAGAACAGTTCTCATGCTCCTTTTTTCCATGCCCTGGTCTGTTCTCCGGATGCTGAATGAGGAGGAGGAGGGGGGTTAGGGGTGTGTGTGAGTAAACGGGAACCAGGATCTAACGCCTGCGCTCCGTAGGCTGGCCAAGGTTGAATGTCAACAAACATGACAGTATTTACATGTAAGCATAAGCAGAGTGGAGAAAAAAATCCACACCCCATTCATCTGGTGACAGCTGGTCTGTAGAGGGCAGATAAGTGTGTGTGTGTGTGTGTGTGTGTGTGTGCGTGTGTGTGTGTGTGTGTGTGTGTGTGTGCGTGTGTGTGTGTGTACAGGTCTTTGAGTATGTCTGTGTGCCTGTGTGTCTGTTTGTATAAGTGTCTATGTACATGTGTGTGCCTATGTGTGTGTGAATTGTCTCTCTGTGTGTCTATGTGTTTGTTTGCATGTCTATCTGTGTTAGTTTGTCTGTATGTATGAATGTTCATCTGTATAAATTCTATGTGTGTGAATTCGGCCTACAAACCTCAGCTTCAATACAAACACTAAAATACTTTAAAACTATATTTGCATGTGTTTGAGATTACTGTCAACTCTGTGGTTCTTTGTTAATGAGTACGAGAAAGAGCATGGCATTTTTAAAATCCTAACTGCAAGAGGAGGTGATTTGATTAGAGGATGTGCGTAGCTCCATAAAGCGGTAAGAAAGTGGACTGATGGGAACACTCGTAGCTCGTGCCACACTTCTCCTTATCTCCCCATTTGGATCAATTTCAGCATCAGCCTCTCTCTCTCTCTGTCTCTCTCTCCCTCTCTCTCTCTCTCCCTCATTGTTACTCTGGCACCCCATGGGTCTAGTCTGATAGCTCCACTCCTTCCCACCATGGCTGAGAACCCACCAACAAACTAACCCCAGCAATCCATTGCCTAACCAACATCCCCCTCCCCCTTTCCCTCCAACCCCACCTCACCCTGCCCCCTACTCTTCAAACACCAGAAACCTGCCTACCCGTGCCAGGAATTCCGATTTAGAAATTCCCCACAAAGCCATTTGCACTCGCGGAGTGGAGAATGAGGCACATTACCGCTGAATGCTCACTCGTAGCTAAAGAGGAACAACAGAGACAATTACGAGCCCCCCCCCCCCCACACACACACACACGCCTGCCCCGTCCCCTTCGTCTTCACTTAAGACATAATACCCAAATCGAATTAGTTTTGAATTTTTCCTTACATTTGCACAACCAATCAGGGATGCACATTGCTCGTGCGCATGCACACACACACACACAAACACGGGTGTCCCTTTCATCTGACTTATTTTCTTTCTTCAGGGAAAGACAGAGGGAAAAGAAAGGGATTGAAAGAGAAGGAGAGAGAGAAAGGGAGAGAGACTAGAATTAGACAAAACAGTAAATTGGTTTTGTGTTTGAATTTAGAAATGTCTCAGTCTCTTTCTCCCTCTTTTTACCCAACCACCCCCAAATTTTGCCTTTTCTCAGTGCTGTTATTTGCATACAGAAGCACATTGCCAGATGTTTATTTTTAGGACACAGTTCAAGGACTTAACTCTGCTCTATAAGTAAGGGAAGAGAGAGGGAGTCAGTGAGGGAATGAGAGTAGGAGCTAAGGAGTGAGCACGGGAGATAGAGAGGGAGGCAGAATGTGTTTCTTTATGCATGCAGTGCAGATCTGGGCAGATTTGAGCCTTTTGTTTCTTGTGGAGTTTTAAGTGGTGGAGTGAATGAGCAGGTTGAGAATGTGCAGCCCTGTTTCTCATGATAACATCCAACAGTGTCTCCCCAGTTGCAGTTACACACACACACACATACAGACACACACTCTTACACACATACACATACACACACCCACACACACACACACACACATACACACACACATAGACACATACAGAAACACACACACACACACACACACACAGAGTCTGCAAGAGGGGGGGATAAAACAAAAAAGAGAGATCCGCGTAGGATCATGAATATTATCTGGCAAGGCCCCACACAAAAGCCAAGCACAACAAAAGCAACGTTGGAAGATGTGTTGGGAAGCAGACTCACAGGATTGGTTGATTTCCTGTAATCCGAGCCTTTCATATTTCTAATCTTAGTCCAAGAGGGAAACTCGTGGTGTGACTGTGGTAGCTCTCCATGCCAGAGATGCAAGCAC
Organism: Tenualosa thibaudeaui; assembly: GCA_027481765.1. NCBI lineage: Eukaryota > Metazoa > Chordata > Actinopteri > Clupeiformes > Clupeidae > Tenualosa > Tenualosa thibaudeaui. The sequence goes on along the minus strand of JAIFZK010000008.1, from coordinate 13,003,258 downwards.
ACAGTTGGTGCAGATCTACTCTGGAGGGCAAACCACACAACCACACTACTTGCCTACCTCAGTTAACATTGAATGGTAATGCACAGTCAACATGGCACGTAGCATTAAATGCTGTTTATTTTCTATAATAACAATGTGCAGTTTCACAGAATAAACATGTACCCTATATAGTGTGTATGTTTTTTGGTCAGACGTTCAAACATTCTGTATTTGTTATGAGCTAGTATGGACAAAAAATGTTCTGCTGGAGATTTCTGCAGTGTAAAGAGTAATGGGTTAGTTAGACAGAGTAAAGAGTAAATGGGTTAGTTAGATAGAAGTAGATCACCATTCTAGTAGGGGTCAAAGACAGTTTGAGGCCCACTAAGCTGTATTTGGGATCCTGAGTGGTGTTTTGTTGAAGTGGTCCATCTGAATGAGTTAGGTGTGTGTTATGTTTTGTGTTTTGATCAGCTGATTCACCAAACTCATCTCTCCTCTTTTCTGTTCATTAGCCCCCCACACAGGCCTGACCACAGCGGAGTACTACCACCAGATGGCGCTACTCGCGGGACACCGTAGCCCATATGCTGACATCATCCCCTCTGTAGCCTCCACTGCTGGGGCAGGAAGCAATGCGCTGCACATGGACTACCTGCAGGCTGTTGAGGGTGAGTGTCAAATACAGTCCGGCAGGGCCAGCAATCACTATGCCCTTTGCTTCATTCACCATCCATAATATCCCAATGAATCATGGACCCAAATCATTTGCCTGATATTATATAACATACCCAGCCATCATCTAAGTGACTCACTTATATAATATAACCCAGCTGTACATTTCTATGATTGGTTAATTAGTCATTGTACACGCTCATTAACTTTGTCCACACAATTAATGCATGCCGCTTGATGCACTCTTTCACCCAAGCAATCCATTAACTGTTAACAATGGACAAACAGCTCCTAAAGCTGAAAGTAATCAAGTCAAGGTTGATGTCATCCACTAATAAATTGAATTGGAGTCACTTAGTACCTGAACGAGTTCATATGACCATAAACTTAGAGGGGAAACAGTAAAAGTCTGTGTTTGTGGCCCGTGACCCGCCTTCACTGCACCACTTCATCCTAGTCTTCTCCTTTGGTAGTCGGCCCAGCAGACAGATAGGAAGCCAAAGGTAAACTTCCCCAGATCCCCAGACTGGTGTCTCTCTGTAGGCGAGCGGTGCGAGCAAGTGTGCCACTACGAGTATTTATGCTAATGAGTTATTTTAAAGTGTAAATAGGAAATTAAATGCACCCTCGATTCACGGGAAGGTCGGACAGCACATGTACCGCAACCCTTTGATGAGGATGTATTTAGTCAGCTTTCATGGAAGCATCTGTGTCGAACGTCCCCCCCCTTACCCGTCTCTCTCTCTCCTGCACAGCAAACTAATTAAAACTAGCCAAACTTGCACGGGTATCAGAAAATTAATTGCTATTAAGTGGGAATTGGAATGTCCCACCATTCATCACTGTGCAAAATCCTTTCTTCTGTGTCAGTGTTTAAGATTAATAGACTGAAACAAAAACAATTAGGGGCAGGAGTTTTTTCTTTTTTTTTTTTTAAATTAAGACGTTGGTCTTCCTCACTTCAAAATCCTGTGATCATTTCGGGTAATAACTCATCATGTTACAACAATGTGTGTTCCACACCAGGAAAATTAACACTTTAAAGCTCCTTTTCATGATATTGAGATAGAGACCACGGTAGAGACAGGCAAGAAGAAACGAGGGGGAGAAGTACTTATGAATAGCCACTCATATCAAGAGGCTTTTGTTAATAAGAGGGCTTGGGCATCCGAAACGGCTTTAGACTGCAGCGCACATCAATGTAATTAGCTTTGGAAAGAGGCTTTTGGAGGCTCGACTGATGAAAGAATGGACTTGTCCAGCATGTTTGCTCTCTAATAGGCCATTGTCTCAGTACTTCAGCCTTAAATGAGCAGGTGTCAGTACTGTGCTAATGAGCAGCGCTAACAGTTTAGTTGTCGTTGATGCAAAGTGATTACATTTATGTACAGTATTTACAACAAGTGAGATCACTGTTAGCTCGTATTTCTCTCCGCTCTGGACCCCCCCCCCTTCCCTAATCACAGTGCATTTTTTACTGTCAGGGTTTTCACTTGGTGTCTGTCTGAAAGCACACTGCATTTATATAGATGTGGTGTTGCCTTTCAGGAGCATTTTTAATTTTTTTTTTTGCTGTGGTTCGTGTGTCAGTTTGAGCCCATAGCCGCAGCCCTGGCCCCACAATAGCAGTGAATGAAGCAGCCTGGGTCTGCTGCCAACTGTAATCACACCAGTAACTCTCATGGCATTGGTGAAAGCAGCGACTGTTACCTCAATGGTAATAATAACAAATCTCTTTGGTTAGTGAAGGCCCAGTTCCGTGACGAATCTCCGCTTAAAGCTTTTTTGGCCCCACTAGCTCCAATAAAGCGTCCAGCCAAGTGTGCTGCAGTGTAACGTGATCTATTACGATTATCAGTAACATCACAATTATTTGGACCGTTAAGCGGTGTATTAGCATGACGAAAGGGGATAATAGCTGTCCTCTTCACATGCTATCGGTTGCAAAGCATGGTCTATGTGTGTGTGTGTGTGTGTGTGTGTGTGTCTTGGCAGGTTTAGTCTGTACCACTGTCCATCCAGTTTGTCTAGCCCTCCTCACCCCCTCCCCCTGTCCCATGGAATTAATGATGCTCCGCCTCAATGTGCGTCCTGTTCATAAATCACTGAGATTGGGGGGTTGGGGGGGGCAGTGAGATGTTCTCCCTCTCTTTCTCTGTATCTCTCCCTCTCTCGCTCTCTCTCTCCTACTCTCTCCAATTTATCATGTGGCAGGGCATTAATAAACACAAACCCCATGAGGGCTTCCTGAAATGGTACACACACACTCCACCCTTCCCATGTAGAGCCTGTGGATCAGAACAGGGTGAGAGGTGAGATTCCCAGTCTGGAAGTACAGTGAGTGGCTAGACATAGAAGGAGCTCTCTCTTTCTCTTTCTCTCTCTCTCTGTCTTTCTCTTTCTCTCTCTCTGTCTCTGTCAGTGTGAGAGAGACATAGAGGCTCTACAAGACAAGGCCTTTGAAGACAGTAATGGAAATGGTTGTATTACAGTATGTTATTCAAGTCACACATGTGTGTGTATGTGTGTGTGTGTGTCAAAGAAAGAGAATAAGAAAGAGAGAGAGAGAGCGACCCTCTGGCTTCTCTTACTGTCCCCCTAGTTCACAACTCAAGGTAATATAAGTCAAAGAAACTGTTCCACTGTTTTTGTAAGTGGTTACAAAACTGAAGAGGTGTTTCACACCCTTGCGCTCATCATGCAATACATGTGCATACACACACACACACACACACACACACACACACACATGAAGGCACACATACACACAATTGATTTACATGTGAATGACAGGCCCTGTAATCGCTGGATGTGTCAGATGAAGAAGGGGGTGTTGGAGAGGCAGTGCGTAATCTGGTTTTGTTTCCCTGCGTTACCAGTATCAAAAAAGAAAAAGAAAGGGGAGAGAGAAAAAAAACACTGTTAGAAAAAATAACAGTCACTGATGGAGTCCCAAAGTCATTGTGTCACTCCGTACTACAAAAGAGTAACATCCCCTCAGCGTCTTCTTCCATCTCCTCCTCTCTTCTTCCCGGCGCTCCGCACCCTTTCTTGTTTGTGACATCCGGCGGTGAAAAGACAACAAAAGTCATTTCTTAATCTGTAGATGCCAGTCATTGTACATGCGGTGAGGGCCTGTCTGTGTTGTTTGCCGCACTTGACTGAAAAGGCTTTTCAGAAATGAGAGGAAAGAAAAGAGTGAGAGGGGGAGAGAGAGAAGGAGAGAGAGGGAGAGAAAGAGAGAGCAGCCCACAGTAATTCTCATTCAGTGCAATCACATTTGAATAGGGAGCCAAATTGAACTTGATTAAATATTGCCTGGATGCAGCCAGAGTTCTGCCTCTGCCTGAAAGGCTTGGTTGTGTGTGCTTGCTGTGAAGATGACACATATGAAATGCAGCATTGACAACTGGAAATTGTTGTCTTTTTTTTCCAACTCGGTTGCTTTGGGTTGGGATTTTTTTTCTTTCTGTTTGTGACGGTTTCCCTTGACTGAATTAAATCAAATTTTTTTTGTTTTGGTTCAAACTCTGTAGGGGTTTAGAAAAATGCGAATTTTACAAACTACGTATGTTATAATAGCAAAATATATAAATCATTTTTGATGTATGTGCATACCTGTACAAAAATACTTGTAGCTGAAAAAAATTACAAATACAAAAAGAGAGACTCAATTTACATATGAAGAGTTCAGATGCAAAACCCTCTGATTAAGATCCATTTGAAAGTTCATTTGTGATGAATTTATAGAAATGTATTTATAGAATTTTGATCAACTTTATTATCAGTCCAACTCCAGTTGAATTGTTTTGGCTTGATTTGTTTTTACTTTACAATGACATTCAAATAATAAATAATAAACAACAGAATTTTTGCATATTTCTGAAAATGGACTTTGCATCTGAACTCTTAAATAAATTGCGTTTGTACTTTTGTTGTGCATTTCAAATTAAGTTGTAAACGGATCAATATCTTCATCCAGTTCTAATTTCAATTCTTTCCTTTCGATTCTCATTCCCAATCATCTCTCTTTTCCCAGGCACTCGTTTCTCCAGTCCACGGGTTCCACAGAGGCCCAGGAAGCGGGCCTTGCCAATCTCCCCACTCTCTGACCCCAGCTTCGACCTGCAGACCATGATCCGCACCTCCCCCAACTCATTGGTCACCATCCTCAACAACTCCCGCTCCAGCTCGTCCACCAGTGGCTCCTATGGACACCTCTCTGCCGGGGCCATCAGGTAAGAGATACACAAGTAGTCTGAGCAAGACACGTTTACTGAAGTCACACGAAGTCTTGACTTTCGTAAGAAATGACTTGCGTTCTTAGACAGGCCCTCTCGCCACAGAAACCAAATGTTTTAAGCCATACTGACACAACTGTATAGTAATTGTAAGTCTTTTTTGTTTTTACTAAAAACATCAATTTATTGTAAATAATTTATCCATATTGTAAACAATTCATTAGTGATATAGTGCATGAGTAATAATTGTAGATTTTGTCTGAATTGCGATTTCCAATAGTTCCAATTTGTTCGGAAAGCATTTTAACTCTTTTGTAATTGTAATGTTGATTTGTGTAAGTACAGCAAAGATACTTTCACTACTTTATAACAGAGACAGAATTACTTTATTTATTGAAACCATGTCAGGGAGAAAAATTATCAAGAAAAACAGAGAAGCTGCAGTATATATATATGCAGTATATGACAACAGATATAGAAAAAGTTGCACCAGCAAACTAGTTGGAGAGCAAGAGAGAGAGAGAATTACGGTGAAAGCATTGGGAGTCGCGCAGGCATGGACGCACTGCTGCGAGTGATGAATGAAGGTCCCGCTGCAGAATAAACGGGAGAACATGAAACGCGCTATTAGGAAGAAGCGTGTGAACACACATTCCCCCTCCTCCTCCCTCCTCTCCGTCTCCTCCTCCTCTTTTTTGCTCTCGTCTCTGCCGCGCTCCCCTTCACCCGACTGTCTGATAAGCATCACCTGATTAATGTGTTCGCCATCATCCGTGCAGAGAGCTTTACCCTAATGCCACCGCCGCGCAATCCTTCACGTGGCGAACGAGGGAAGATGGGGGAATGACAGATGAAAGGCCACTGCTGAGGGGGACAGGGGGAGGAGTGGAGGGGGTGTTTGAAAAATGAATAAATAAAGAAATTGACATTAGAAAAGGAGAGAAAAAGCATCTCCTGGAGGGTATGGGTCAGTGCGATTTGAATGCAGCGGGGTCAGGTCGTGAGTTAGAATTCACTCCATTAATTGAAAGTCTTTAAAGTAAACTCTTTAGTCATTCCAATTAAATTTCTTGCATCTCAATTTGTCCCTGTTTTAAGGTAAGTGTGTGAGGGAAATTTATTTTCAGTAGCTGCTTTTCTTGGGAATAGAGTCTGTCACAGTCCATTATATCAATAAGCAAGACATTGAAATGTAATCAATACCAATTGATTTGCTTGATTGGATTGACCCTTACCTCTCTATTCCTCATCTTATGGGGGTTTATATATATATATATATGGAAATATATATATATATGGAAATATATATATATGCAAATATTTGAAACGTGTTTGGGAATATTTGTCTCTTTTTATATCCATTGTTTTGTCATGTGGGAGTAATTATCTATGATCCAGCCTTTTAGTATAGGCTTGTGAGTTGTGTTTGCTCCATGGATACTGACAGGTCATGGAATTCATGAGCTCTCTCATGGTGAAGCCCATGGCAGAAGAGCAGAGAGCCAGAAGCCCACCAGAGATTATAGCACTCTAGCTTCACTCAATGCACATCGGCTGTTTGAGCCAGCTACCTTTTAACAGCCAAGAAAAAAACAGTAACAAACGTGACTTGCTGCTTGGAAAGATCCTTTGGAGTTAAGCAGTCTATTTGCAGAATATTTTATTGACAGAACAAACATCGAAACATCTCTGGGCCTTTGGGTATGCAAAATCAGTCTATCTGCCAGAAAGATGAAAAAAAAAAAGATTTTTCTGGCAGGTTTCTGAGGGCCCGTCTCCATGTCAGACCTCCAGGGGTGGCTGTATCCCTCTCAGAGGGGGGCAGCCATCTCCCAGCATCCTTGGTGGTGTGCGTCAAACCAGCATTTTCCAGCTAGGAGTCCACCACACAAGCTCTTGGGTCAGAGAAGTGCACATGCTCTCTCTCCTGTACTGCCTTCCCCAACCCAAGCGATTGATCACCAATCCTGGTGTGGAGGGTGGGGTGTTTAAGACCTGGCTCTTACAAGCCGATCCATCATGGAACTCGGCAGAACCGACAGAGGCTGGAGATGGTCTCTGTGTGCGCCTCCGTAAAAAAACAAAAAAAAAAAAACAATGAGTGATATGACACGTGGACGGGTTGTGGGTGCGTCGCGCCTCATTGATTTCCGCTCGGCGGGTAATAAGGTCCACAGACACATAGGGGCAGCTTAGAAGAACCGTCACCTGGGCCAGGATGAATGGAGTCTTGGCCCCAAGCACTGCTATCGAGCCAGGTGGAGCAGTGTTTAGTCAGGCGCCTTCTCACTCTCCTCTTCTCCCTCGGTGGGGAAGCTGCATCCCATCACAGCGCGACGCCGGGCCCAGAGCCGCAGGCATCTGCTCTCCCCATCACTTCTTTTGCCATAATTCTATCTTCCACATGTTTTTTGTTGTGTCTTCTTCTCTGTGGTCTCTTTCATTTCTCCCATCCACCACTTTTTCTCTTCTCCTGTTTTAAAGTATCCAATCTTTTTTTTTATTCTGCTGTGATTTGTTTGTGATCATTTTCTTCGCTGAACTTCTTTTCCTCTTGACTGAACCCATCTATCAGCGTAGTGGATCTACACATGCTTGGGTGCATGAGTCTAGGTCCACTGGTTCGACTCCGAAGCACAAAGGACTTGTCTTGTGATAGAAATGCACTAATGGAAGACATGCAGAGGGGTCCCGGGTGAGGGTTCAGCTGAAGAGACTGGGCCAGTGAAAATGATGAAGCTCACACATGTAGGGAGGGTGATGTAGAGATATATCATATACACACACACTGCAGCGCCGTTTCCTCACTAACAAGATGAATATCCTTTAGTAGAAGTTTGCCTGGTGTCCCCAGGCTCCGGGACAGTCACAGTCTTGTGTGTGGGACTGTCCTTAGGGACTCACAGCCGAGCAGAATGATCCATTTGTTTACTGTTTTTCCTCCTCCTCCACCATCTCTCTCTATCTCTTGCGCTTTCTCTCTATCTCTCTGTCTCCACCTATGTCAAGTGTAGATGTAGCTGTATGTAAAAACATACATCTGCTGATGTAGTGAAAAGTGGCATTACTTTTCATGCATGCAAGTACTTTAGAATGATATTTCAGGCATAGTTTTAGATTTGTTCAGATCAGATAGTGAGCAATGACAGGAAGTGAATAGGAGAGAGAGACTGGGTGGGAGATGACCACTGGTTGGTCTCAAAGCTGTACACTCAGGCCTGAATATGATATGGATGATGCACCCTCTAAATGATTTTGAAGATTTCTTTAGGAGTATATTGTGTATCCATAATAATATGATTCAGTGGTATGGGTAGTCAAGAAATCCAATTTTATATTTCCTGCCTCTATTTAGTATAACCATAAATTTACTCAGTAAATTTACTACTCAGTTAGTAGTTTTATGAGGCCAGTTACATGATTCATCGACTAGAGACAAGAAAAAAAATGAAATACTCTTTCCAGACTTTCTTTCTGGAACCAGCTCTTTCAACTTTTTATTGTCTTTTATAGACCTCAACATTATTATGCATTTAATATTCCTTCTGTAATCTGTCTATCTCATTCACTCACCGCCAACCCCTCCTCTCTTCCTATCTCCTCCTCTAGTCCCGCCCTGAGTTTCGCCTACCCTCCCACCCCAGTGGCACTGCAGATGCACCAGCAGCTGATTGGCCGGCAGCCAGGCATCGTGGGCTCTGCGTTCGGGCACAGCCCACCCCTCATCCACCCATCTCCAGCCTTCGCCACCCAGCGCCCGGTGCCAGGGATCCCCTCTGCCGGCTTGGCACCCACCGAGAGATCCACGGCCTCCACCGAAGCCCAGGTAAGCCATGTCCAGCTCAGACCCCCGACACAACGCAGCCTGAGCCTGGCACCACACACACACACACACAAACACAGAGCTTAGGCCTGCTGTCAGCACAGCAGGATAAACAGGAGGGGAGGTGTTGTTTCACTGTAGGTAGCCCTCCCTGGAAGAAGAGTGGCCTCTCTAGGGAGATTACACACACGTGCACATACACACACACACACACACACACACACACATACATACACACTGTACATACATACACACAGACTCACACGCTTGCTGTTTGTCCCAGTGCGGTTATTTTCCCCTGGACCTCCAAGGGAACAACACAGGGCCTTGTTAGCAACCAAATCCCACTGCTGACACCATTAATCACAGCAGAGCAAATGAATAGCAACATAGATATTTACCGGAAGGTTCCCTCTGAGGGATGGCTTTGGGGAGCGCTCTGTTTCTCCCCCATCCCTCACCGCTGCGTGGGGTGCCTAATAGAGCATATCCAGCGTTAAATTATCCCCCCTCTCTGTTTATATCCACTCCCCACCCCACCCCAATTCCATATCCATCAACAAATTATTGCCCTGTTTTGCTTATGTCGAGCCTCACACCACCAACAAACCATATCCAATAGAACTGACATGGCACCCTTTTTGTTAATATCGACCCCCTGATGCTGTATAGGCCAGGGGTGTTCATATTGGCTTCCTCATCCAGTCATGGACGTGATGCTGTATGAGGTTTCTTTTGTAGACCGGGGCCAGCAGATCGTCAATCGCTCTTCTCAAACCATTATGGCGCTCTATCCTAACCTCTCCCCAGCATCATTCATTTTTGCCAGAGTTCCCCCCGTCAACAGCGCACTCACTTTAATAGAAGTACAACACAGGGCATTTGTCTGGAGAGGTGGTCGTAAAAGAACAATTAAAGCGGAGGGATGAGGAGCCAGGAGCATCGCTCACTGTGACAGATGTGGCAAAAAAAAGAAGAGACTGCTGCACCCTTTTCTGGTCTCTAGCAAAAAAAAAAAAAAACTGAGTAGAATTGTTCATGACACAAAGTAAAGGTTTTGGTTCTCATGGTCCGTTGTTGACTTTTGAAGTCTTGCACTAATTGCATCCTATTTTTATTACATGGATGGAATGCTGGAATAGAATCAGCTTGAAGTAGTAATTGTATCCTGAGCTCAGTTAGTTCCTTGCATTCTCTCCATGCTCTTCCAGTTTGTAACTCAGCTCCTTATCTGCGTCAGAATCTGAGGAGAACAATTTTTGTTCCCGTAGTCTCATATATTGGTGCCAAAAACAGCTCTCAAGTCCCTTATGGACACCTGGGGGACCATATGTAGTCTCAGGAGTTTTAGCACCCAAGGAATAGAGGAAGCTCCCATTGTGTGACCGCGTGTTTGTGTGTGTGTGTGTGTGTGTGTGTGTGTGTGTAGGTGTGTGTGAGCGAGTGAGAGTGTGTGTGTGTAGGAAATAGAGGCACGCTGGGAGGTGTTCTGTGACTACACAGAGAATGCATAGTGCGGATAAATATCAGAGTAGGAGAGATGTTCTGCACAATGGCTGCCAGTTGGCAAGTCAACATGTTCTTCAGAGCCAAGGAATCCTGCTTCTTTTTCCAGGGAATGTTACTTCTCTCTGTCTTTTCTCTCTTTTTCTCTGTCTCTCTTTCTCTCTCTCTCTCTCCCTCTCTCTTTTTTTTCTCACTGTTTATTATTTTTTTCTGGCCTCTCTGGCCGGTAACAGGGAACTTCCCTTGGCAGAGCGAAGGAAAGAGAGCGAGCGTAGGAGGTCACGGCTGTGAAAAGGTCAATAGAGGTCAAATAGAGGGAATAAAATAGCCCAGCCTGGGGAATGAAGGCGTTCGGCTGAATGAATGAAAACGTGCTGACAGACAGTACACAGATGCTGCGTGTTTGAGAGCCGCAGACTGACTGGTTGTTTCATATTTGAGAGGAGATGTGGGTATTCACAGAAAACTCACCATAATACCAGAACTACTACTTCATTCACACTTACACTCACTGTAATATTATGCCATGGATGTGGAATTGCATATCAGTCTCAGTTGATATCTATATATCTGCTTATTTTCATGTTATCTGGCAATGTAGAAATTTGATTGTTAAAACTTTACAATTTTGTAGGGTTAAGGGTTAGCAGGGGTGTGTTAAGCGCCTGTTGTTGAACTCCCACATGGAAAACTATAGTTTCCACATCAAACTACCACAATAGTTATCAACACAACCTAATCTCTGAGTGTGAATACCTTCATGATGTCTTGAAGTCCCCATAGGGCCCTTTTATGACTGTAATGTGTCTGTCTGGCAGAGCAAGCCCACCAGTGAGTCTGCTGTGAGCAGCACAGGAGACCCCATGCACCACAAGCGCTCCAAACTCAAGCCCGATGAAGAGCCCCCCAGCCCGGGAGCGGGTAGCATCCAGGTGAGCCACATCCCTGCCTGTACTTCCCTGCATTTCCCTGCAAACAAACACACACACATACACACACACACACATGCACACACACTCATCCTTCAGCAGCCTGCTTGTTAGCACTCATCATTTGAACACCCACAATATAGAAGGATTCAAAGTATTAGTGGGCTGCAAACAAGCTTGTTAGAGCATAATCCACTCTTGACTAATACTTTATCCCAAAGATGTACCCACACAGATATAGAGCTTGACACCACCTACATGTATGCATAAACAAACACTTTCTCTCTCACAGATGCACTTACACACACAAACATGCACACGCGCACACACACACACACACACACACAAATGAAACATTGTCACACACACATGTACAAATAGATGCAGACACACACAGTGCTGCCCCAGGGCCAATTATGTGACGTTGTATAAGACTATTTGTTTGCTCGTTTCATTCTGGCGGCTTGTTTCTGCTGCTGCCGCACAGGCGATAAGCCCCATTGATCTTAGGAGCATGAGGAGGAAATTGTTTTCCTTTTAATCAGATGCCTAAGTGAATGAGGAAGGCAGAAAAATGAAAGCGAAATTAGGCTGCAGATTGTTCCATGGGGCCTCGCTGTGTGTTCGCTACTCTGTGCTAGAGTGTGGTGGTGCACCGCAGGCGAGCTCCTTCCCGCTACAGACTTAGCGTCAGTAGGGAGTTTATTCTTACTGTTTGCCAGTGCTTCCAAATCCTTGTCTGTTGTCACAATCGTTTCTATTGCATTTTCCCCCCTTACCTTCTCTCAACACATTCCATCTCTCACACACCTTTTCTTTCAATGCTAGGTTAGTGCCTGAGAATGAGACAATCACATACTAGAGCTGTTTTTAGACGTATTTAATGCGATCACTCCTTTTTTCTGGCTCTTTCTCTAAGTGCTGTCCACACATTACGACTCTTCCAGTCTGAATTTAGCTTTAACGATCCTCCTTCTGCCAAAGTCCAGCCAGAGTCATCCCATATAATGACAGCCAGCGTGTCCACCACGGTATTCGGCCCTGTGTTGATTACAGCTCTGCGTAGAAGCGGGGGCCCATGGGCTCTGCAAGCAGTGGCCCTGCCCTGCCCTGCCCTGCACTGTGCTGCCCTACAGTATTTTATAGTGACAGTGAAGTATGGCAAGCTCATAGTGGGCGAACCAGGATCCGGGGGAAGAGGTGGGGGCAAGAGGGTAGATTCCTCGACCGTTCACCAGATCAGCTATATATTTATTTAACTATATATATATATATATATATTTATTTATTTATTTTATTATTATTTTTTTTTCCCAAGTAGACTTTTCCAGCAGGTTTTTGTGGTATGAGACCTTGAGGCTAGCTTTATGATGTCCAGAGCTCGGAATGGAATGGCATCAGCGAGTTGTTTCACCTCTGCTGCCCTGGAGACGGCAGAACTCAGCAAGGAGTCAGAAGCACGGACCGTGTTTTCGTTTCCAAGCTGTTAATGCTCTCAGAGGAGTCAAGATAAACAGTCTGCTGCTGTGTTATTGGTGGAAGTTTCTGGAACGGTTTTAATAATTTCCCTGTGTAAAAGCAAAAAAAGCCCTTCCTTTGTTTATCAGTTCTTCTGCAGGAAGACTAGTCTCAGCTCCATTCCTTCTTGTCTTAGGAGTTTGAAACACTGAAGACCTCTCTGTTTAATCAGAGACATGTTTGCCTTGGTCGTCGGGGCGATAGTTGATATTTTCTGCACACAATGCCTTTGAATTCTTGGATGTTTCTACTCTTCTCTAATTTTTCCTTCTCAAACGTAATGCTGTCCTTTTTGGCACATTTGAAATGTCAAGTCATCGGCAGATTTGAAAAGAAAACAGGTTTTACTGAAGTTTGACTATGTCTTTCTTCAGACAGCAATCATCTCTTCATTTACTTTTGTTGACCTTGTGGAACATGTCAAGCATTTGCGAATACCACAGATTAGACTGTGATGTGTTCTAGTAATTTTGTGCCTCCTGAAGCAAGTGATCTTGAGACATGCAGTCTGTCCACCCAAATAACACTACAGGAACTCCCTTCAACAGCCCACTCTCCTCAGAGGCAAACATGTCAGGCATCACGACTCCCAGATGTGAATTTCAGAGCTCACCTCACCCCTCTCTCTCTTTCCTTCTCTTTCTTTTCTCCTGCCCAGGAGCAGCCAGATGGAATGACCGTGGTGAAGGAGGAGGGGGACAAGGACGAAAGCAAGCAGGAGCCAGAGGTGGTATATGAGACCAACTGCCACTGGGAGAACTGCTGCCGCGAGTTTGACACCCAGGAGCAGCTGGTTCACGTGAGTGACTTAGACCAGGACAGAGGTCTTACAGTATGTGGTGGTGGTGATGGTGATTGTGATGGAAGGGATTTTGTGTGTGTGTGTGTGTGTGTGTGTGTGTGAGAGAGAGAGAGAGAGAGAGAGCATGTGTGTGTGAATTGTCTATAGATTAAAGGTCACACCAAACTCTGATGGAATGGTCACTTACAACAACATCTCAGTGCAGCTGTAGTGGGTTCCATTTTACAGGCCCTTAAGAACTCCCCTATTCAGCTGAAAGTACTTGAGGTAGTCTGCTTCACTAGAAGTTTGGAAGTGGTGCTGTGTGTGTGTGTGTGTGTGTGTAAAGTGTGTGAAGCCAAGGTCATACTAACCATGGGCCTCTTCTGAGTTCTCGATCCATTCTATCCCACATGTTGCCTTAGTCACAGTCTAGGCCCAGAGAGCCACTCACCTCCATAGGAGCACATGAAAGCCCCGTGCCTGTCTGGGGAAGGTATACACCACTGTGTCCCCTTTTAAGAACCCATCATCAGCTCTGTCTCTTGTGTGCACAAACACACACACACACACACACACACACACACACACACACACACACACATACACCACCACTACCGTTATACTACCACCCCCATCAGCACACATCTGATAGAAAGATACTCAGCTCTCCAAGGCTGTCTCTTCTTCGTCTGACATGGCAATTCGTGGCGGCCACGCTCAGTCCTATCTATAATTGATATCCTGGGCGAGGAATGGGCTGCCTCCCGCATTTGAAGGGCTCGCCTCAAAGGTTGAGGATCTTGACAACTTCTTGCCCCTGTTTCCGAGGGCAACGGGTGCTTTGGGGGGGGGGGTAAGAGAGAGGGGAATAGAGAGAAAGAGAGAGAGATGGTCTGTCAATGTGTCTCTCTCTCTCTCTCTCTCTCTCTCTCTCTGTGTGTGTGTGTGTGTGTGTGTGCTCTCACTAAACCCTTTCAGCCTGGAACTTCTCCATACATGTTCTTTGCTTAGTCTTCCATGTTTTCACTCCAGGTGGCTTCTTACTTCTTCTTACCTCTCCCTCCTTCTCCACACACACACACACACACACACACACACACACATCTCACACACATGTACACAAACACACACACACACACACATACACACACACACACACACACACTCTCACACACACACACACACACACACACACACACACACACACACACACACACACACACACACACACACACACACACACACACACACACACACACACACATACACACACACACACACACACACACACATCTCACACACACGTACACAAACACACACACACGTACACAAACACACACACACACACACATACACACACACACACAAACACATACACGCACACACACACGCCCGTTCCCTCCCTCCATCAAGCCATCTTCTTCTTCTTCCTCTTCTTTTGTTCCCCTGACAGACTTGAACAGTTTCACGCTTTTGTTTTTCTCTTTGTCATCGCGTTCCGTCCCTTTTCTTTTCTCCTCCTCTCCGCTTATTGTGTGTGTGTGTGTGTGTGTGTGTTTATTTTTAATTCATTTTATTTTCCTCTCTTGTTCTCCTCGCTGGTGTGGCGTGGTGGCCATGCTAATAAAGCGCCTCCTCGCCTACAGAGCCGCTCTCGCCCCTAATTCAGCGGAGCCGAGGAGAAAAGTCCCTTATCTCTCCCCCGTCAGTAATAGGATAAGTACAGTATTTGGACCACAGTGGCTCCTCACCAATGCTGGCGGAGAGGGGTGGGAGTCAAGGAGGGTTGGGGGGGTGTTGCAGGATAGAATAGTGTGTGTGTGTCTGTGTGTGTGTGTGTGTGTGTGTGTGTGGAGGGGGGGGGGGGTGCTGGGCCCCTGGAATCTCCATATATGAAAACAATGGATTGCCCCTCCCCCACACTAATTCAGCTTGTCTTGGCGAATCGCTGTGGAAAACAGAATTAAACAATAAAATTGCCTCTTGCTTCTGTCCTCTGTGTGTGTGAGTGAAGGGGGGATGCTTTTTTGCTTTTTAAATAAACTCCACTGACCTCCCAGATCATACAGACATACAGACATATTGAAATATATATCTATGCAGATGTGTGCATGCAGACAGACAAAAACTCAACCACACATGCACACACACACTCTCTCTCTCTCTCTCCACACACACACATGCACGTGCACTCTATTTTGGTGTAAAATTTCAACATTTTTAAAGCTCTCTACTTGTTCATAATATAACATAATTTTAGTCATTTGAATATGGTAATTCTTTGCAGGAAGTCTGTTTTCCTTTTTGTTTTCTGCTTTTTTTCTTTAGGCCTAATTTTAGATCAAAAGTGCACACTTTCATAGCCATGAAAACACACACACACACACACACACACACACACCAGCACAAGTATGCCACCCTCGTTGCTTCACCTTGATTAAAGCTGTGCCTGCTGTGTGAATTTTTCTGCTCATGCTCATACATCTTTTGAGTGTGTGTGTGTGTGTGTGTGTGTGTGCGTGCATAAACAGCATTCTTTATATGACGTGTGGTGGCGTTCTTTTATCAGGCCTGCTTAAGCACTCACCGCACCGGCGATAAGATAAGCATCACATCTGTGCAATTTAGCACACTTATCTGCCCTCCACAGTCTGCTTTAGCCAGGCGGGTGTCAATTTACACTCGCCGCCTTTATTTAATTCATTGTGTTAGATGTCTCATCTCTTTCTCTCTCTCTCTCTCTCTCATGCGATCACTCTTGCTTTCCTTGCTCATTCTCAGTATTTCTTTCCCTCATTCACTCACTCACTTTACATCCCCTATTCATTCATACATTATAAATGTGTGTGTGTGCGCATTTGTGTGTGTGTCTGTGGCTGTTTTAAATAATAAAAAAAATCTTGTTTATCTCTCCCTCTTTCCTTCTCAACCTTTTCCCCCTGAAGGAGCACAGCAGAAAGATAAGGGCACAGCTCTCTTTAATGTGGGGTGTGAGAGAGAGAGAGAGAAGAGGAAGGGAGGGAGGGAGGGAAAGAGGGGTGGAAGAGGGTAGGAGATGAGGGAGCAGAAGGAGGAGAAAGTGAGTGAGAGGGTCCTTGTATCTTAAAAGGCCCCCTCTTCACCTTACTGTCCCATTCAAAGGCCCAGCTGAGATGCTGGCAGGATGTTTTGTGGGTATATGAACCCAGAGCAGAGTTGTGGAGGTTTACTATGCCATGTTTGTATGTGTGTGTGTGTGTGTGTGTGTGTGTGGCGTGTGTGTGCGTGCATATGTGTATGTGTCTGTGGGAAATAGATATGTGCTGATTGTAATGTGTGTGTGTGTGTCTGTCTCCGTCTATGTGTGCTAAAAGAGAGACAGACGTGCCACAAAGGCAAGATGATTCCTTCTGCTGTGTATAGAGATACTGTAGATAAACTCAGGCAGCACAGAGAGAAGGACCCCCACTCTGACTGCTGGCAGGTCCCCTTTAATTGGTAAAATGCAGATTTTTTTGATCGGGCAGCGGATTAGACAGCGTATCTTTCTGGTGCTGAGATGAAAAGCCTGCACAGAATAACACATGCCAATTTCAGTCCCATTCCTCCTCCCTCTCTCTCTTATTTTCTCCCCCTCAGTCTCTCACTCTCTCTCTCTCTCACACACACACACACACTCTTTGGTCTAGTTCTTACCATCTTTCTCTCTGTCTCTCTCCCTCCCTAATTGCCTCTTCTTCCTTTCCCTCCCTCTTCCTCCTCACCCCTTTCGTTCTATGCACAAAAATGGCCTCACTATTTGACGTTGCAAAAGAGCCGTATGATTTATTAGTGCGCGTTTGATAAAGCTAAATGGTTTTTGATGTGAGATTGCCTTGTAAACAGCTCACGTGTTGTTGCCTGGCTCACCACCACCCTAATGGAGCATTGCCGTCCCAGAAAAATTGATAACGGACACAACAAAGACTGAGTTGAGAACAGAAGGACAAAAGGGACAAGAAACACCAGGAATGACATTAAAAAAAGAGCAATGGCAAGACTGTCTGTGGTCATAGGAAGCAGTGTGTGTGTGTGTGTGTGTGTGTGTGTAGTTGAATGTCATTGGCAAGTCACTCCTATGGACTGAGTGTTTCATATATGTGTACGTCAGATGTATTGTGTATTTATTTATTTATTTGTGCAATTGTGAGCTCTGAGATTGCGGTTTTGAAGTATTCAAAACAAACAGCAACTCTTCAATATGTGTGTGTGTACATTTACAAGTGTGTGCTGATTGTGTGTGTTTGCACATCAGTCAACTGCACATTTGTTTGGGAATTGTTGAGCATATATTAGAGTAAGAAAAAGATTGTTTGTATGTGTATACTCTCCAGCGGGGCTCCATGTCTGGCCCCCTCCTTCCTCCTTCTGGTGCTCCTGTGTAAATCCATCTCTGTGGCATTTGCACACTTGTTGGCTGATAAGCTGGCAGGCTGAGATGAATGTTGCGCTCGTCTCCTCTCCGCTCCGCTCTGCTCACCTCGCCACTATCAGGACCTGTTTTTCCAGCTCTTGCCGGCCGCTGCAGCAACCGCGTCTGGCAACGTCCCTCCCAGCAGGAAGATTATCGATTCTGTATAAAATTGCCATTACATCGTGCCATTAGGTCGCCACGTCTCAGCCAGTTCAGCCTCTGCACTCCCCAACCCCCCTCATTTCACCAGCTCATCACCCCTATTCTTGCGTCCTGTCAGGCAGGGGGGAGGAGAGGGGAGGGTTAGGGGGGTCGAGCTGTAGATCCATCACCACTGGGCTCGTTTGTTGAGCATGAGTCGCGATGTGCTAACTTGCGAGCACAGATCACTCTTTCATCCTCTCTCTCTCTCTCACTCCCTCTGTTCTTCTTTCTCTGTGGATATTGAGCACAGCACTTCACAGACAGATGGTGTGCCATCGGGATTCCCTCTCTCGCTCTGCTGGGGTGGGAGAGTTTGTCTTCCATATGACGGGGCCTAGTGTATCGATCCTTACAGGAACTTTTACGAAAGAGCTCCTTATTCCTCCCAGGCTAGTGTGTTCATCCGACTGTCTCGCCCTCAGTTCACTTCAGTTCACTGCAAGAATAGAGAAATAAAGAAAAGGGGTGATTTGAGTGTGAGTAGGTAAAGGATAATGTATTATGCATTATGTACCAGTCAGTATTGGACACTATGCTCTCTTCAGAATGAAGCAAGCCTGGTCCTGTTTGTCCTGTCAGGAGTTATTTTCCGCTTGTTTACAAGGCAAGAGTTAGCTGAGAAAATGAGGAAAACTTCACTGTATGTGTTTTTAAATGCATTTGTTATTGGGGCTTCACAAAATTAACCTGAAACAAAGATTGTTTAGAATACAGCTCATCAAATATGTTTGATTACTCTTTATTTTTAACAAAGTTGTGAATAGTGAATAGAGTACTTGTGAAGTGATAAGATGTGACTCTGAAGCACAAACCATTTTGCCATTGAATATACAGTATTGGACCTTTACATTTTGAGCAGGTCTGGTCAAAGTCAGTAAAACTTTCTGGAGCATTCTGGACAGCCATATAACAAGAGTATGATGGTGCTTGACCCATGATAACCTTGTTGATTTAGACATGATACAATAGGACAGGAGCCTAGCCAACATTCTGTTTAGGTTTTTGTCTTTTCAAAAGAGGTGCTCTTGAAGACTTTCTGGGCAAGTGTTGTGGGTAATATCACATAGAATAGTCATGGACATGGACACAACACATACAATTATATTCTGAAAAGATGAAACCAAGATTTGTGACACCTAATTCGTGAAAATTGGTGCCAGAATCAATGCAGAGCTTTTTAGAGTAGGGAAGGAAGTTGGCCAGGAGGTTGCCAAAGACTGAACATTGTGGTGAAATTTCTTTCTAATGGCTTCCATTTTGACTGAGAGCTGGTGCTGTCTCTTCTTTCAACATAGGCATTGCTCTGTCTGGTCAGTTGTGACTCAGCTTCAGTTGGTCATCTCAGAGAAAGACCACTGTTTAACCTACAGCTTCATGCCTGGCCCAGTGCTTTTCATTCAGTACTCAGGACCCAGCTCAAGTAAAGAAGCAGTTGTGGACACCTGTCACACACACACACACACACACACACACGCACACACAATTCCCTAAAGTTTTTTTGGGGGTGCGACTGCAAGTCATGAAAGCAGCTCAGAGAGGTGACAGGGTGACTGAGGCAGCTTGTCTTTGTGCCATGAAGAGGAATGGAGGATGAGACGCTTCTGAGGATTCTCCCTCACGTCTTTCAGTCTGTCCCTCTCTCTCACCTCTCTCTCTCTCTCTCTCTCTCTGTCTTTGCACCCCTGTCTCCACTCTCACTCCACCTATCTCCCCCAGCCTTCTTCCTCCCGTCACTCTCGTCTCTGGTCTCTCTGTTCCCCACGCGCTCTCGGCATGTATGATGCAAGGCAAGGCTCTTCCTCTCCAACTCGAAAGAGTCCACAGTCCCCGCTTCCACGCCCATCTCTCTTCCTCACTGCTTATTTTGACTCGCTTTCACCAGGGCATACATATGCACAAACACACAGACACACACTCACACACATTCTTATGCACACAGACTCTGATATGTATGCAAGTGCATGCACACACAAGACTGACACACACTCAGACCTCTCTCTCTCTGCCTATCATTCACTGACCGCTCATCTCTTTCGCTCTCACTCTCTCTCTCTTTTTCTTTCCATGCCATTCATCCTGTGACCTCTCATCTCTGTTTCGCTCTCTTTCTCTTTCACCCACTTCCTCTCTCCTTCTCCCTCTCTCTCTCCCCTCTCTTGTGTTTGTCTCCATACTTCACACTCCACAGTCCCCCTCAGGCAGGGGTCTCCCCCCCACCCCCCATCTCTGGAATGCAATATTACGAGTTCCCCTCAGTCAGGATATTGTGTCTGTCTCCCCTCCGAAAAAGGCATTTCTGAGAGGCAGGAACAGAAAGAGAGAAGAGCCCAGCACACTGTCCGATGGCTTTGTAAGGAGCCCAGATGTTGTGTAGAATGAGCATTCTACAAGTCTCTGTGTGCACATTTGCAAGTTAGTGTGACTGTGTTTATACTTGTGTGCAGTGTGTGTGTGTGTGTACAGTTGCTTTTAATATGACTATGCACTTCTCACTTCTCTGTGGCACCAGACAGAGAGAACATGATGTATGTGGAAAAGAGAGAAGGGACTATATAGCTATAAGAGAGGTTTGGGAAGCATGGGAGTTTGTGTGTGTGTGTGTGTGTATGTGAGCAAGAGAGAGAAATCTCATGTGTGGACTGCAAGAGAGAAGAGGTAGTAAATAGAGGAGGTAGATTGCCCAGGGAGTGAGTGAGAGAGAGAGAGAGAGAGAGAGAGAGGGAGAGAGGAAGAAAGAGAAAGGGGAGAGAGGGGTGAGTCTCCACTGATATGAGGCCAGGGTGAAGTGGTAAAGCCCTGGTGTTTGAGCTGGTTTTGACGGAACTTTTGATTTCCTTCTCCCATCACCCCCGTCACCTTCCTCCCTCCTTCCCCCCCGCCCGTCCGCCCCCTCTCCTCTCTAAGCCTCAGATTGGAAGTTGCCACGGCAGCACAACTGTCAGCACATGTCATGGTGGGGCAGAGGCCCGAGATGATGGCGAGTGACAGGGTTTTATTTGAAATCCCGTTCAGATTGGACACTGAGACTCACAAGCCGGCTTTATGCCTGCCACTATAAATGCAGCAGAAGGGGGGGGGGGGGGGCAGAGAGAAAGAAAAAGAGAGAGAGAGAGATGAAAAACTGAGAGTGTGTAATATTCATGGATGAATAAATGCACAGAATGCAAGGTGAAGGTGGAAACATTTTTTTCTTAAGGAAGAAGGAAGGAATGTTTTCAGTGAAGAAAAAAAAGTAGAGGACTGGCAGGGGTAGAGGGGTTGTGAAGGTGAACTAACCAGGAACATGTATTCATAATTTTAATTCCAGCTCTGTTTTAAATACTAGAATGGTTCATTGGATGTGGATGGAATCGTCTATTGGTGAAAGTGATGCTTCTTCCAGACCTTCTTCCAGAGCTTTGATTCTTAGCCATCTTAGTCCATACATTTTGTTCGCTGAACAAAACTGAAGGACATGTCATTGTGACATACATTAACACAGTTAAAATTTATAAAGCACTGTTATGTTTAGAATAAAACTTTATGTTTATATACTTTCCTCAGTGCTGGCAAGTCAAACCTGTTTAGGTTCCTGTCCTCAAACGACTCAGTAAGCAAAAAGCCCCCTTGTGGTAATCTGAGATATTACATTAGTGCTTTTTTCTTAGCAAGGGAAAACAACTGAAATATGGTCCCAGCTTAAATACAGTGCTATTAAATAAGTTCTGTATTTGAAAACTTTGTTCTTGTGTATGCATGTGTGTATGAGTGCACTTATCTCACCTGTGGTCTCTATTCTGCTCACAGCATATTAATAACGACCACATCCACGGGGAAAAGAAGGAGTTTGTGTGCCGCTGGGCCGAGTGTTCCCGGGAGCAGAAACCCTTCAAAGCCCAGTACATGCTGGTAGTGCACATGAGACGGCACACTGGAGAGAAGCCTCACAAGTGCACCGTAAGAACTACACTTCCCAGCATGCACTGCTGCAGTCAAGCATTCATGTGAAAGTCATAAAGTTAGTAGTTAAAGTGAAACATGTACACTCAAATTTCTCGGAGAGCAATAGATGAAGAAAAGGTCTAGACAATGTCCCTGAGATTTTTAATAGTTTTGACACTTGTATTTGAAACACATCTGTAGTAACAGAAGAATTTTCCAAATGTGACTTTTATATTTTTTGCATTTGTGTTTGTCTGTGTGTGTGTGTTTGTGTGTGTCTGCAGTTTGAGGGCTGCTCTAAAGCCTACTCCCGCCTGGAAAATCTGAAAACACATCTGCGCTCACACACTGGTGAGAAGCCTTATGTTTGTGAGCACGAGGGCTGCAACAAAGCTTTCTCCAATGCCTCGGACCGTGCCAAACACCAGAACCGCACACACTCCAATGAGGTAGGATCCACAACGAACCACATGTAGCACTCACATGACACACACTTGCCTCCATAAATCACACACACTCCTGTCCTTATCTCTCAGTGCATTTCTGTAACAAACATAGTTATATTACTGGTACACAGTCATATGTGCACAACCTGCCAAAAACATTCTTGAAAGGCTTTTACTAGGAGTGGGAATTGATAGGATTTTATCAATATCAATACCATTGTCAATTCTGCTTATATTTGTATCAATTCTCTTATCAATTCTTTACTGTTTCAAAGGTAATCTATACAGGTTTTCAGTATCAGTACATACAGTAGGCCTATAATATAACCTTTGCTACTAAGGTGACCATAGCAGCTTTTTAGAATGAGAGAAACCAAGTGTGTGATCTATTTTGATTTTGTAAACAAAAGGACCCATTGACTATGGTCTGAAAGACATGTCAGTAAGGAACTGATAATGTCCGTGGGATACGATTCCAGTGAATTGATGCATTCGATTCTCGGTTCTACTCGATTCCCGGTTCTCGATTCCCACCCCTAGCTTATATGATGCTGCTCTTGAAGTAGCAAGTTGATTTGCAAGTTGCAAGTTGATTTCTCCCTTCCCTGTTCCCTCACAGAAACCGTATGTGTGTAAGATCCCTGGCTGCACTAAGCGCTACACGGACCCCAGCTCGCTACGGAAGCACGTGAAAACCGTGCACGGCCCCGAGGCCCACGTCACCAAGAAGCAACGTGGCGATGCCTACCCACGGCCCCCACCTCAGCCCCGGGAGCCGGGCAGCAACGGCCAGGGCAGGTCGCCAGGGCAACCACCCTTGGGCAGTTTTGCAGACCAAAGGGACTACAACCATGCTACCTCGAAACAGGACGAATGTCTGCAGGTCAAATCCATTAAGTCAGAGAAGCCCATGGTAAGTCCCTTTTTGAGACACCTCACAGTTTGACATTAGTAATCTATTCAGATCTCTGAGTCCCATTAGCCCAATTGGTCCTCTCAAGTTCATTGCAATGTTTCTGAAGCATATATACCACAGTGCACACCAAATCGGTACAAAAGTTGTACTGATTTAGTGTGCATTTTTGTACAAAAGTACAAAAATTTAACAGTATAAAAGAAATTTCTTCATTACACAGTTTCATGCAGATCTTGTAGTTGAGCCTCACAAGGTGGATTGCCTTAACTGGCTTTTGTAGACACTCCTCAAACCACAGCCCTCCACTCAAAACCATTTGTCAAAAGACAAAGTCTTCTACAGCAGTGAAATCACATACCAACCCACAGGTGTCATATTAAGATTAACATTCAAACACATGTTACCAAGTAGCTGGAATGTAGTGCTATTTCCAGATAGCTCTTACCCCTCTAAAGTAGGTTTTCTCTCCATACTTTTTTCTTTAAAAAAAAAAAAAAAAACGTCTTCCCATCTGTGTGACACAAGCTGAGATGTGAGGAACTGGATGTGTGCTTTGATCTGTGCTCTGCCTCTGCTGGTGTAATAACTGAATTTCTCTCCTGCTCTAATGCCTCATGCATTAACTTGCGCTGCCTTTCTAAGGACAGTGGGTAATCAGGTGAGAGCGCTGTCCATTCAACTCGTCCTGCCATATCCCCCCCGTGCCCCGCTCCTGGGGTTCATCACATTCCATTTGCCTGCTCAGACCCATCTCTCATTCATGGTGCTAAGAGTCGCCTCGCTGCAATTAGACCCCATTAGATGATCATGTCACCCCACACACAAACACATATCACACACACATTCAGACTCTCTCTCTCTCTCTCTCACACACACACACGCACGAACATGCATCTTGTCATTACTCCATAGTGCTACTTGTCGGCTTGTTCCATCTCAGCCCTGAAAGGAGCTGCTCTGGTGGATATAGACACAAGGGAGTTTGCCATCAGGGCGGGGAGGCTAGCAAGGGGATGTAACTATCACTAGCTACTCTATGGATATGACTAAAATACTGAGAGCAAAGGAGAGGGGAGGGTGAGAGAGGTCCATTGTGCAGTGAGGCTCTCTCCTCAGGACTAGAGCAGGGGTGAAGGAGTTGAGCTCCTGGTTCATGCTGAGCCAAAACATACTCCACAGTAGAACTCTTTCTTTGTTCCTCTCTCTCTCCTTCTCTCTCTCTCTCTCTCTTACTCATCACTCCAGCAGACCATGGTGTAGTTTCACCAGGGATAGCAGCCCAATTAGGGCCCGTCTGGACTGACAAAACAGCATTGTTTGTTCAGCATTGTTTTCTGAAAATAGAACAAAGACAGCTGCCTTTTTCTCTTGTGTGCACTGTTTAGAGTCTCACTGTGCCCCATTACAGTTGTGTGTGTGTGCGTGCATGCGCGTGTTTGTGTGTGCGTATGTGTGTTTGTGTGAGGCTGATTACTTTATTTAGACTGAAAAGACACAGCAAATTGATGTTGAGCAAATCAGCTTGTCTGGAGGGACAACTCATTAAAGCCTTATTTAACAACACGTCCTGATAAATATTTAAGTAACTAAGTGGAAATTAACAACATTTGTTATGTATTTGTCTGGGCAGCTGCTTACTGTATGAGAAAATTACATGCCATAAATATTCTCACTGGACATCATAAATATTTTTGCCATTGTGTTGCGTTCCGTTATCATAAGATATTTATATCAACATAATGTTCTTTTGAAAAGTACTTTTGAAAAGTATTTTCAGTTCAGTATCCCATTGCATGGGTGTTTACACATCAATGTTTATAATACTTTATAGTACTTTATAATACTGATTAACGTCCCCAACTAATCTTTTCTGTACTTGTTTCTCTCTTCCTCTCTCTTTGCTTCCTCTTGCATACCTGCCCACTCTATCCTTCTTTTCTTTCCTGTTTCCTCCTTTTGTTTGTCCTCTCCTCTCCTCTCTTCTCCTCCTCTGGCCCAGACGTCTCAGCCAAGCCCTGGCAGTCAGTCTGCATGCGGCGGTGAGCAGTCCCCCGGCGGCGGCCCTGCCGGCCGTGGAGTCCAGCTTGCTGTGAGCGCCGTGCGGCTGCAGGGGGAGGGGGATCACAGCCGGGGGGACGAGGACGACGAGGATGAGGAGGAGGATGACGAGGGGGAGCTGGAGGAGGATGTGGACAACGATGACGACATGGACCAGAACCGGGCCCCCATCATGGATGCTACGGTGTCCACGGCGACATTGGCCCTGCAGGCCCGGCGCAACGTGGGCCGGCCGCTCCGCTGGATGGAGCAGGTGAAGATGGAGCGGCTCCGGCAGGTGAACGCCGCTCCGGCCAGCCTGCCACACCTGTCCCCTACACCCCCAGCCAAAGGCCACAGCCTGCCCACCATCCTGGGGAAGGGTAAGGGCACCACAGAAATGTGTGTACTTTCCACTTCACTACATGAATGATGACAGATACTGCAGAATTTTGCACTCATTTAAGATCAACTGAATATTAAATAGTAATAATTATATTCTTGAAAAGAAACATTTGAGTTTGCAAGGACAAATCAGATTTTTTTTTTTTACTAGCTTTCACTAGCTTATCACTTCCTGATATTTCCTCTTTCAAATTCCTCAGTTAGTCTCTACAAACCCATCAGAACAAAGAAACAGAACAAAGGATCTCTTTCTCTGATGTAACCCCTCCTCTCTGTCTGTGTCTCGCTCAGGTTCGTGCCTGGGCCACAGTGATTGCAGGGGGGTTCCTCCACTGCAGCCTCCTCCCATCATCCGTCCGGAACCCTGCGGGACAGAGCTGACAGTGCTGAGCCTGCTGGGCGGGGGCCGCCGAGACAGCAGCGGGAGCGCGGCCAGCTCGGCCTACCTGAGCTGCAGCCGGCGCTCCTCGGGCATCTCCCCGTGCTTCTCCAGCCGCCGCTCCAGCCAGGCCTCTCAGCCGGAGGTGAACGCCCAGCGTCGGCGCCACAACCTCAGCTCCACCGACTCCTACGACCCCATCTCCACCGACGCCTCGCGGCGCTCCAGCGAGGCCAGCCAGCACGGCGGAGGAAGCAGCCTGGGAGGAGGAGGAGCCATACCTGGGCTCGGGTGGGGTGTCGGCGGAGGAGGAGGAGGTGTTGGAGGTCACGGAGGTTCTGGAGGAGCTGGGGGCTCCAGAGGAGGAGGTGTTCTTAACCTAACGCCAGCACAGCACTACCACCTGAAAGCGAAGTATGCAGCCGCCACAGGCGGGCCCCCCCCTACGCCGCTGCCTAATATGGAGCCAATGAGCCTGCGCTCACGCATGGCGCTGATGGGAGACACCCAGGATGGGAGCAACCCTCCACTGCCCCCACTGGTCAGACCACGCCGCTGCAGCGATGGAAGTGCTAATGGCTATGGCATGCATAACGGCTACCGCCACAGGGGCCTTTACCCAGGAGAAGGAATGGCGGGCCCCAACAGAAGGGCCAGCGACCCCGTGCGGACCGTGCACGTCCAGGACCCCTCCAGCCTGCCTCCCATGCAGCGCTTCAGCAGCCTGCATAACATGCAGCAGCCCTTACCACCCCTCTCCAACCAGCACATCCAACAGGGAGAGGCCAGGCACCTCAACCTGCACCACCACACATACTCCGAAGGGAACCTGCAGCGCAGCCTGCACTCCCCGTGCCCGCCCCGAATAGAGGAGCACTCAGCACTGGAGGACCTGGCCATGGGGGATGACGGAGGCCTACTGCTGGGCTATGACGACATGCTACCCGATGACCTGGTGCAGTACATCCACTCGCAGGAGCAAGAGGCCTTGTACAGGCAGCCGCAGAATATCAACGGGGACCTCCACCATCCTCTTAACGCAAACGGAGGTGACTTAGACCTTCTGCAGGTAAGCTCACCTGGTCAGCAGCTGCAGAATGCTGAAGGGGAGGGCATGGGCAGCGACGAGCAGCCCATCCAGTGGAACGAGGTGAGCTCAGGGAGCGCACACCTGTCCCCCACCCGGCAGCAGCAGCAGCAGCAGCCTCAGCAGCCCTGTGGGAGGTGGTTGGAACGTGGCACAGTCGTCAGGATTCCCTTTAACCAGTTTGGCAACATGGTGGTGCAGCAACAGCAGCAGCAGCAATCTCAACTGCCAGGGGATCTCTTCAGCCAGCCGAGAGGCAGTGAAGAGCCATTAGCCAATCACAGCAATGGTTACAGGTTTCCAGATTGCAGCGTGAGCTCCTCCCGCAGGACCTCTATATCCAGGTTCCCTCAGCTCCAGTCATGTCAATTGAGTGCTGGCATCAAGTCAGAGGCTGCAAATACATCCTGTCTGGAGAGCAGAAGGAACAGCTCAGCTGGCATGCCAAGTTTCAGAAGAGCGCCCGACTTCTCCCAGATTTCCCTCGGCCCGATTCGGCAGAGCTGTGGACAGCAGCAGCAGCAGCAACAACAACAACAGCAAAAGCAGCAGCACTTACAACAACAAAGTCAGGCCTCCACGGCGCAGCTGATCGGGAACAACCTGATTCTCCAGAGGTCCTCTCAAGACGCTCTCTCCCACGGGTCACTACTACGTCCACACCCCCCAGCCAGCCTCCAACCAATCAGCAACAGCAGTTACAGAAACTCCACCCGCCCTCAGCCACACCTGACCAGTGGCCATCATGCTAGTATCTGCCAACAACAGCAGTTCCAGCAGCAGCATGGCTCCAGAAACGCCAACATGGCCCACTGCGCGCTGGCCAGCCATATCTCTGGACTGAAGATAGAAGCTCAGGACCAGGCCCTCTCCAGCTGTACAGAACAGCAACAGAGACAAGCAGGATTCTTCCAACCAAGCTTTGGAGACTGTAGCAAGGTGTTTGAGCCATCCGAGGTCAAGCCATTGTCCCTGTCCAACACAGGGGAGAGGTGCTTGATGGGTACGCAAGCCGCTGAGTCAGACGCTCCTTCTGCCCCGCTCCTATCCCCCGGTGCTGACCAGGTCACCAGCACGGTGGATGGCAGCCCCACCTGCGAGGTCCTGGACAACGTGGGCCTGGACTTCACACCCATCCTGGAGGACAACTACGATCAAGGGAGCCTGGTGTCGGACATCCTCAGTGCCAGTGTATTCCAGGGCACGTCGCGGACCTCCTCCCGTCTCACCACGCCTCGAGCATCGGCTGCCTTTGCCAGCGTGCCCTCTGGGGTCAACAACATGGCCATCGGCGACATGAGCTCACTCCTCTCTACACTCGCCCAAGAGAGCCGCTTTCTGTCCATCATGCAGTAGTTCGGTCTCTCTCTCTCTCTCCTTCCCCCTCAGAACCCCCCTGTGCTGCCACACATGAAAGGAATGGCTTTAAAAAGGTGAAAATAAAAGGGACACAATGCTTATAAAAACACATTTTTAAGAAGAACAATGTAGATGGGAAAACAGTTGATGTTTTTTTTATAGACTTCAGGTTTAACGAAAGGATGTTAACACCAAGTGTTGGTCAAGCAGATGTATTTTCTGTCTATTCCACATAGGAGCAGAGGTATGCCAAACGTACATAAGGATATATAAAAGTATATATTCCATTTGTGGAATGAAGGCTATTTTTGAAGCCCTTTTGTAAAACTATCTCTTGATGATGATGTTTGGAGGCTTAGCCTCCCACACATCACTTTAAAACAGTATTCCGTGTGTTGTCTTTATTTTTCATTGTATATTTTTTCTATTTGTTTCTTTTGTTTGTTTGTTTACTGTATATTTTTTTTGTTCTTTTTGCTGTACACTGTTGATATAAATGCATGTAGCTCACATGGTGAAATGTACACACTGTCTTTTTAAGTGCGTAGGCTAGCTCATGTGCCAATGTAACTTGAGAGAAACCATGATTTGTAGTATGTACACATGGTGCAACCACACTGACCCCAGAACTTTGACCCCATCCCCGACCCTTCCCTACCATCAGCAGGTCAACACAGGGTCGATTATCACAACAAGCAGGCGCTTAGGTCACATTTTGATACGGTATTTGCATTTTTTTACATTGTTGTTTTAGTACTTTTTGAGTTTGCGTGTTATGTTTTTTAAGTGATTTTACAAGTCTCACCAAGAGATGTGCTTGTGTGTGAGTGTGTTTACTTGAGCAAGTATTCCAGTAATGTATTGAGTCCAAATATGTAGGACCTTTTTGACGTTAAAGGTACTCTTAGAAGCGTCTTGGTCAATTGTGTATGACTTGATTTATCACTTTTTTGTATGTACTTACATGTATATATCACTTTTAATCTTTTTTCACATTGTAAAAAAATCATGCTATTTCGGATATCAGGACCATTGGTGTTGTCAAGTTGTACATCATCAGAAATATCTTTCAGAGACTTAACAAGAATGTGCTCTGTGTTGATCCAGAGAGCAGAGTGTGTCACGAAGATGACCACGTGGTATGACTGCACATCAGCAGAAGACACTGTCACAACTGGTGTAGCAGTCTCATCTAACATAAGTCCAGCCAGGATTGCAACTTCTGTCATTTTTGGAACATGATGTTAATTTCTTTTTCACCATTTCTTTTGTATTGGTAGTGTATGAGTTTGCTCTTGTGACTTGCCACATGAGAGATCAACTTTAAAGATCACCCTGGTCCTATCGCTTACATATTCTGTCATGGTACTAACATCCCAATCATTTCCTCATAGGCCCAAAAATGCTCTGTGTTGTATACCACAATGAGAGATTTATTAACAGTATTATCATTGGTCTATATCTTTTTGTGTACAGTCTTCAGCACCATCCTGTAGCAAATTACTGTAGGTACTGTCTGCCAGTTTGTTTGTGTTCTTTTACAGTATGGTAGTCTGAATAATTTGTTTTGTAGATGTGTAACAGAGTGTCACACTATTATTGTTTTTAAAAAAATGGTATAACCCACCCCTAAAGGAGAGGTCTTGAGGGTGGGTGTAAGGTATGTGCCTTATCTCAACCTGTTTAAATTAGAAAATGTACAAAAACAAACAGATCACTGCCACTCTTCCATTGTGAGTTATTATATAAAAAAATGATATACTGTATGTGTTATGTAATTTTCTTTTTCACTTTTCAAAACAAGAGTTAACTGTTCAAAGATTTTAGGAAAAGTGGATCCTCAGTATGTGTGTGTGTGTGTGTGTAGGTTAGTATAGGTGTGTGTGTGTGTGTCAGGAGAAGGACAAGATCCATTTTATTAGAAAAAAGAAACATCAAAACATTTAAAATGTTTAAAAACGTTATCACATTTCTTGCCTTTTTGATTTGATTGTTTTTTATACTTGTAAATATATAACCGTTCTGTAGGTTTAGCTCAGACTTGAGGATGCACCAGGGGCCAAAAAAAGAGGAAAAATGAAAAGTGATGGAAAGATAAAAAAAATAAAACAAAACAGGGATTCAGGGCCCAGGTCCATGATGAGAATGGCAAGACAAGATAGCACATCCATATTGCCAACAGGGCCCTGAAGTTCTTTTCTAACTGACCACAAATGTTTGTATGGTTTTAATAAAAAAGGAAATTATATCTGAAACTTATTGTGTTCTTATTCTGTTTGTCAGGGCTATTATGAGAACCTAATGTATTAATATAACGTATATATCCTCTATAAAGGCAGTAATTATTATGGGGATGTGTTGATAAAATATGGGGAGGTGGGTGCACAATGCGCAGGCCTACGTGACACATCGCTGGTTGTTGCAATACCAAACTCATTCACAAGAGGGCAGGGTTTTATTTCTTTGAGGTAAAACATGCCAAACATTCCGCAGCGGCTAGTATGGGTAAAGTAATTTAGCCACCCTCACGCAGTAAAATAAATTTTAAAATGATACACATCACCTATACTTTGGGAGCGGGCTTCCTTGGTTGGTTACTACTTAGGTGGCTGAGGGAAGGAGTGGTGAAAAAGGATAGGGCTATTTTACTCCAATAGGCCCCACCGTATGTTTGTTCTCTTTGTGGGTTAGGCTGTTCTCAAATAGGACATTTGTAGGTGAGGAAAAATAGTTTAGAGCATCAAGTGCACCCTGTCCATCAACAGAAATCGCTTAAGCAAAGGCTTAAGTCCAAGGGTTGGATAATGTCACGCGTCATGTAGGCCTAATTTGCCCAAACTCATCTCACCTTGGATGATTCGACCACCTCTGCAACGTACGGAAAGGGAAGGGTAAATGTTCCCAATGTGCATATATCCACACGCCACGCCTCCCGCACCACTGCAGCGTCAAGCCAGCCGGGTGAACGAACCAACACGGAAGAGGTGAAATTTCTATTGTACAGCACAATAAAGTAGTTTAAGTATGGTTTTTGACAGCTACTGATGTGCTTAAGCTTTACGTGACAGACACAGTCGTATAAACCCGTCTGTCAATAATAAGAAAAGCCCGCGAGTTGCCATTGCTTTATTTATGCACTTCAGCTACGCCAAGAGGATAGTTACCAAACTCGCACGATGATGTTGTCTATTTAAGGGACATTAGAGTGTGACGACCTTGCTTTGGATTCCTGGCCTTATTAGACGCCTACTGCAGGTTGTAGAACACTTTCTCGTGTGATGAAGCTCGTTCGCAAGGCTTGAAGCAAGAGGAGTGAGAGCGTTAAGCGGTAGGCGCTGACAGCTCCTGCGATGCCTGTTGCAGGAAAATGTCTCCTCTGTCGTCTCTGCACGTCTCTGTTGTTTATGGTTACGTAATAGAGTTCTGCATAGTTGTGGGTTGAGATGGTTTATTAGTTTAAATGCAGAGTTTTGCATTGTGTCTTGCTGAATAGGAGAGTAGGCTACTGGATAGATTCCAGTGCACGGAGGATGTAGTCTCGAAGATGTTGCAGTACAGTCCGTGCCCAGTACCAGACTGGCTCGCTTCGCTCCACCGATTAGCATAGCTAGTTAACGGTTTGATGTGGGGGGCGTAAGCCGTATCTATCGAGCTATAACTGCATGCCATGCCAACACGTTGTTTACAGTGTGGAATTACCCTATAGCGGTGCTCTGTTTCTGTTAGAAGGTGGTAGCCTACGTCGGAATCCAGAGGCTGCACTCCCCGTATGCAAAAGACATCCTAAAAAAGGAAAGCCAAAATGGTCCTTACAAAACACACCAGAGTTCTGACTCTGAATGACATGGAGCGGCTGGAGAGGACCCTCTTTCGCCTGGAGCAAGGTAGGCCACGACATGCATTTTATATTTAACTCGTAGCTACATACTATACACTAGGCCAAGGCTGAGCCAAGTGAATGGAAAAGTACCGCAACTTATGTTGCACATTAAGTGGCAAAAATTATCCAGCCACCGTGTGTATACCGACATGCTGCGTGCGTAAGAGGACGGAATGGGTTCTCTGATTTGATTTCGCAATTATTAAGGTTAGATCATGTATTTCGATGAGCTTCTCTGCAGATGTATGCGTGCAGTCTGTGCCAGAATGCAGTGTACCTTTGCCATTTGCCTAAATGTCATGGTGAAAAAGTACCTATTTATAGCGCTGTAACAGGCACTGTGCACCCTGTTGTCTGTGTCGTGGTTTCAGCATGGTAGTGTGGACACTGAAGCATGGTTGCACTCCAGAGGTACAAGGCCACAGTTTGACACTAAAATTCACAGTGCTGTCATAGTAAAGTGAAGTGATATTCATTTCAATTAGCTGTTTTGTTCAAGCAGTGACAAACCATCAGCTTGTAATCTTTTCAACTACATAAATAAAATTTAAAATTAGCTACTGTTGCACTCTACTTATTTGCGCAACGTGCTCTTGTGAATTGTGAATGATAATCTGGGTGTTATTTGTGTGAAACCAGGCTTTGAGCTCCAGTTTAGGCTGGGCCCCACGCTGCAGGGGAAGAATGTTCGCGTCTACACCAACTACCCTCCAGAGGGGCAGAAGTTTAACCGCCTGAAGTTCCACGCCCTAGAGTGGGTCAACCGAACAGGACGCGAGGATGATTCGGATAAGTACTGCAAGCTTGATCTGGAAGTGGCAGGCTCCTACCAGTACTACTTTAGCTGTGGGTGAGTGGACAGACATGTCCTCTTCACTCTGTGTCAAGAAAGGTGCATAAATTTGCACAAACCATGACTGAGATACTGGGAGTTGAGGAGTATTTGACCCAGTCTGCAGCAGGTGTTCAAAACCTTGACCAAGAAGTAGTAGTAGTAGCTGCACTGAAGACTGTTTTCACCTTAGCCCGCTAGAGTATTTTGAGATGTTACAGCATTTCCTTCTGGTTATGTTGAAATGTGTTTTCTTGCATACTGTTTGAGCCTTGCCCATGTAATCACATTGGTAGCTTCTGCTGGTTGTAGTGGATTCTACCAGTGTTCTTTTTTGATTGCTGTAGGATTTGGAAAGGCAGATTAACCAGGATAGCGCTGCCTAATACCTCCACTCAGAATTGCATTTCGCTAAAGCACTAGTCGGGGTTCTCTGTTCTCCAAAGGCTTTGGTTATGAGAATAAGAAATCTTCGGTTGGAAACACCTGCAAATTTACATCAGTCCCCTAATGTGAATATAGATTTCATTTGCTCAAGGGGTTGGTTTAACTCTTGAAGCAAATAAGGCATAATGCAATTAAAGTCGATGGAAAACGTTTAAGTTGCATATATTCACTTTTAACACGTTTATGTCCATAATCGTTGATCCCACAGCTGGTCAGAATACATCACTTGATTAGCCTAATGTTCAATTTTTATTCACATTACGCAGTTGATGGAAACACATGCAGACACATATTCTTGAGCCAATTTTTTTTTAATGCAAATAAGAATGGAAACCCAGCTATTGTCTTTTTCCAGATCAGAATAGATTTACTGATCTATTTATTCGTTCGTTCATTCATTCATTCATTCATTCATACATTGAAATACCCATCTTTCAGCGAGCAGTTGTAGAGATATCCAGCCATCTCGTTGAGATCAGTGTCACAAATTCATGTTTTCCATGACAGGAATGAGGAGAAGAATGGCAGCGGCTTCATCGTAGTTGACCCTGTGCTGCGGGCGGGCACAGACCGCCAGATAGTTCCCCTCGACTGCATCACCATCCAGACATACCTGGCCAAATGCCTGGGCCCTCTGGACGAGTGGCTGGACAGACTGCGCGTGGCCAAGGAAGCCGGTGAGAACCAGGACTGTTCACTAGTTATAATGGCCTCATCATCAAAGAAGTGACACTGATTAATAATTCTATACGCACATTTTATATTATTAAAGCAGCTTATAGAGTTCTAGAAATAAGTATACAAAGGTCCACCAACTGCCTAACGTCTTGCTAATGGTTTGCTAAAATGCTGCAGTCCTCTTTTTGCAATATTGTTGGGGGTTTCATTATGTGAAAGCCTTGTTTAATTGTCAGAGCTGTTGTCCCATGTTGTTCTAAGCAACATCATGCGTATGGCTGACCACAGTATCTTTGGTATTCCATTTAGTAATTTTATATAGTTGAAGTAGTAGTTTAATAGTTGAAGTATGAACCCTGAAGGGAAATGGCCTTTGAACATTATTTAGGACAGAGTCATTAGGGGTCGTTGTCCTTTCTCTGTGTTTGCAGTCTCTGTCATAACCAAAGTGTACAGGGCGCTCTTATGTTTGTGACCCATAGGCCATACAGTGGACCATACCATTCCTTACCAGTGTCTCCTCCATCTAAACATAGTGTCATGTTGCATGTTGCATGTCCACATGGAAAAGTTTAGTGTGTGCATAAATCTTTCTGTTGTTTTCTTGATGACTCGTTTGACTCGAGCACTAAAATTGGTTTGCCAGTGCATGTCAGTATTTCAGATTTCAAGTCCTTTGCTTGAATAATTTTACACCACTTCGGCAAATCCTGCTGATTCATGAAATATTCAGAGATGAAGTAATACATGAATCATGTATGAGTTCATGCATGAATTCATGATAATACATGTACCCTTATCGTAAAGTGTTAACATGAAAGATATCTTAGTCCCATGTGACCCTAGTGTTTTAGTAGTAAAGCTTAAATTTTCCATTTCTGCGGATGTGGTGGAGTAGCAGTTACATCACCAGCTGACAATCAATCGACCCAGGTTTGATTGCTGAGCCCCACGTTGCAAGTCCATGCCACTTTGAATAAAAGCCTCAACTTTACTTTACTTTACTTTACCTTACTTTTCACCCTAGGATACAACATGATCCACTTCACACCCCTGCAGACGCTGGGTCTGTCACGCTCATGCTACTCCCTGGCCGACCAGCTGGAGCTGAACCCTGATTTCTCTCCACCGGGGAAGAATTACACATGGACAGACGTGGGCAACTTGGTGACTAAGCTGAAGACCGAGTGGAATATAATTTGCATCACGGACGTGGTGTATAATCACACAGGTGTGTGTGCTGTATCAATGTATTATCACCATCAGTCCTTAAAAACTGGTTGACCATGAAAGGCCGCTCACAGTGCTGAAGCATGCTGCTCAGACCAATTTCAATTAGATCAGTGCTGAAGAAAAGAGGTTGAACATTGGCTGTAATGTGTCTAAGTTATATCTGAAGTGTTGGCATGTTCTGTGTAATCTTTATAAAATATCTAGGCCAGTGTTGGGCTGCTGCCCCCTCTGCTGTGTATGTTTAGGGGTTCAGTGTGTAGACACACAGTAGAGACATTTATCTGTTCCTGGTTTGGATGTCCAGAAAGTCAATATTTTTCCACTCGTAAGAAAATGGTTTGTCAGGTAATCTTGTAACATTTATAGGTGTGTAACTTATAGAACTTATAGTGTGTCTTCTTGTAACACCTACTGATACAACTTATAGGAAGGTGATTTAGGGACATGTTTTGATGGCAGTATCGAGTAGAGGTGTATTCTAATGAGTCGGACTGGATATTCATAACGGTGCCAAAATGTAGCAACTGAACTGGAGTAGGATTGAACAAAAAGGTACCAACTTTCAATACTTTTTTTTGCCATTATTTCATTGTGATCCTGCATTTGACTACCTCCAAGGTATATTTACAGCTAGCAGGCCTACTGCAAGGTATAACAAGCTTGTGCAGCTTCAGCTTTAGTCATAGGCTTCCCACTACCTGAAAGGTACTAAACCCTACTAATGATGAGTTTGGTTTTATTGAGTGCACCCCTTATTAGGCCAGGTAGATCTCGACAAAAACAATGTTACTGTGTCGGCTAGGGTGCTGATTCTGGTGGGAGAAAGCCCCACATGCAGGCAGCCTCTCCCATGTGAAGGGGGAAGGGGAGGGTGGTAGATAGGCTTGTATTGCAGTTGCAGCTGTCTGAGTTACATCATGTGGTTCATCCATAAGTCAGTCTGAAGGTCAGGTCTGCAGGTCCCTCTCTCTGAGGAGAGCCCTTCTGCTGAGCGCTTAAAAGCCGGGTGGCGCGTGCACCTTGAACACGAGACACCAACACAGTCCCAGTGATAGCCATCTCTGACCGAGTCACAATGCGGTGACCTCTTGACATTTCTAGGAGAGGATGAACAGGGTCTCAGGAGCAGCAGCCAGTGACATTATGACATTTCAATTTTTGCCAGCCAAGTGCCTAGAGTTTGCCGAGATCTGCCAATCGCCTCTCAACACATTTGCTAGTGTTTTTGCTACTATTTGCTACTGTTCATGTCTTCCTTCAGAGAAACTGACTTATGTTCTGAGCCTGAAAATTACAGCCACGGTTCAGTAGAGCCACTTGAATGTTTCAGTACAGTTTCAAGATTTAGAAAATGTAGTAGAATATAGCCAACCTTTTCTTCAGGTTCATTTTCAGGCGTCAGGCTATATTGGATAATTCTGCCATTTGTCAATTTGCCAATGATGCCCTCATGCCACCTTAACTAACAGCAGATGTAGACACCTCATCTTTAGTTTCGCAAAAAGAACAAAACTCACAGTTCGTGAGGAATGCAGTTCGTCTTAAAACATACATTTCTTTAGTTGCCTGAAACTGAGACATGCTCTTTCCCCTCTTGCTACTTTGGTCCATCTTAGACCATCCTACTTTCAGTAAACAACTGGCTTTTCTAACTGCCTGAATCTATATCATCACACAATCTACCTGCGCACATGTAACTGGGCTATGAGTTTCCTTGAAGATATTGTTTGTCACTGGGGGCACTGCACTAGTATTAAGAATTTCATTTCAACAATATTGTTGTGGAGAGGTGGCAGTAGATGTCTGTAAATCGGTACTATTCTAAAATTAGTAGGCTAATCTCTTCCTCTGCTCTGTGAAATGTGGACCATGGAGTCAGACAGTCTGTGAAAGCTGCGCCACTCTCTCTCTCTGATGCCTCTCTCACCATTTCATAGAATCATAGTGGTATGTGAATTCAAATTGAGTGTGTCAGCAAACCAAATTAGAAAGTAGCAACTATTAGCTCCTCAAGTTTTCGACAGAGTTTGCTCTTGTGCAGTAATTTGCATAATTTTGTGAATTGTTGTTCAGTACATTCTGTACTACTAGGGACTTGACTGTTTTGATAGCAGTGATGCTGGTATGAATTGGCTTTAACATAGACCATCTTTGCCTCGGCATGTGTTTTTGTGTTGATGCTTTGTAGTGAGGTTTCCATTTGAAATTTGTCTTTTCAATCAACATGCCAACCCTTTAGTAAACTATCTAATTTGCGATCTCCTCCAGAGCTTTATAAGAGCGTACATACCCTCTTTGTCTCGTTGTGTACACAGTAACTGAAGGCAGAACCATGAATCACACTCAAGATATGTGATTTGGTGTGTAAGAATTCTGTCATAAGTAATGTGTGGAAAACATTCTCCCAGGTTTGTTTGAGCTGAAACCCTCATCACTAGTCCGCACCAGTGTAGTTGCAAAGTCACACTTGATCTGTCAGCATACAAACCCTGGAGGTTAATGGATATCCACGTTTTCAATCTATTAATTGCAATTGCACGTTGTGTATGCAGCTTATTCCAGCCAACCGTGAGAAGTTGCTGATTATGCCACAAGTTATTTGAGGTCAAGTGAACAACAGAATATTATGGAATAAAACATAAAATTTATGGTCTGTAATTGAAATTCACTGTTAGCAAACAGACTATGAAAATAAACTAATAATGTGTTGTCATAGCGGAGATGCTCAACATTTTCATGAATGCTGCATTATAAAAGTCTCTATGTTATAAAAAACTCAAAACAACACATATTTAATGAATTAGAGGCACAAAGAGTTGGACTGACAATGAATGTTACAGAAGATGTTACATAGATATTTAAAGTCTTCCCTATTTCTCTTCACCTGCTGTTAGCTGCCAACAGCAAGTGGATCCGTCTGCATCCGGAGTGTGGCTACAACCTGGTGAACTCGCCACACCTGAAGCCTGCATGGGTGCTGGACCGTGCCCTCTGGCACCTCACCTGTGACATCGCAGATGGGAAGTACAACAACATGCCTGCAAGCATCACCAGCGAACAGCAGCTTGGTGTAAGTCCCTAGCCATCGATGACATCCAAAACCATGGAATGGCGATATAATGTGCTTTGAAAAGACTTTAATTATATTTTTATGTCTTTGCTCTTTAGAGACTGATTAAATAAATCAGTGAGAGTGAGACTTTTTGAAATTCTGAATTCCCACTGTAGACATTACGTGGCATCCTGTGGAAGGACATATTCCCTCGGATCAAGCTGTGGGAGTTCTTCCAGGTGAACGTGGACAAAGCCGTGGATCAGTTCCGAAAGTTGCTGATGGCAGGTGAGATCCTTATTTCCTGTCCAGCCAAAGTTTCATGAAGGAACTTCTACAGACTTAGCCTGACAAGCCAGACTATATCATCAAAATTTATAGTCTGGTCACGACCAATAGACTGAGCTCAATCCTAGGGGTTCAATTAACAGTTGTCTTTCAAACTGGATAGCGCTACGACCAATCAGAACAGCGTCAGCAAAACAGCAAATAGGTCCTTCTTTGAAACAAATGACTTGAGTGCATTTTTCTGCTCAACTTTCAAAGAAAAGCCCAAGTCTAACTCTTCCAAAGTTGATGCCAAAGCCAGTTCAAATGACCTCTATTCCTTAGCCACTTTATTTGCACCGTCACAGCCTTGTCGGTATCATGCTAAGCCCGTCCAGCAACTCTTTACAAAGATAGTGTGTTATGGTTGGTCTTACGAATGGTAGACCTACTAAGGCCCCAGTAGTGCGTGGCTAGACGTACCCGCTGAGCAAAACTATTTGCTACTGCTAGGGTGCGTCTAGATTTCTAGGCTAGTACAGACTACCTCTCAATACTAAATGCATTTACACAATCTAGCTTTAGTATCTGCTGACTGCTGAGGTTATCCCTCATTTTTTTTCATTTTACTAAGGCAACAAACCAGCCAACAGCAGTACTGATGGCAAGTCAAAGCTTCGAATCATTCAGGACCCCCACCACAGGCGCTTTGGTAACACTGTGGATCTGAACACAGCACTGGAGCACTTTGCTCAGAATGGGTGAGTGTCCACAACCCCTGACTTGCACTCCCAGCTTACACTCCAGCACGATGCTCTGACCATTAACTAACATTTCAAATCCAAATAACTTTTTTTCAAGCCAAAAAAAAGCCCAATTAACATTTTATACATTATAAAAATTTTTATTATTTTCAACCTAGAGTTTTTTGATTGCTGTGCAGAGACCTTCCCTATCCTTTAATATGTGTGTGTGTTCTCAGTAATGATGTCACGGACTGCTGCAATAGACTGCGTAAGAAGCTGGAGGAGATCAACAAAGAGTTTTTGGAGGAGGTGAACCGCCACCAGGAACAGGTATACATTTTGCTTGAGAGGAAAAAGACTGGAAAACGTTTTCCCATCTTACCATGACATCATGCAGATTCTAGATGCATTCTGGACTTGAATCAGTGCATCACTGGCTTTTGCACAGGTGTTATTAATGACAGCCAATAAGATTCTGATTCAGTGTAGCAGAATCAGATCCTTATTGGATGTCATCAAGATGTCACTAGTAACACTTCTTACCTTACCTTGCTGCTTCCTGGAAAAGTGGCCAAAGTTCCATTGACTCAAGTCCAGAATGCTAATTCATTGCTAATTAATCAGGCAGTCCATCATTTCAAACGCACCTATTGACTTTTGTTCTTTCTTTTTTTAAGGCCACCAATTGCATAATGGGAGGCATTGTTTATGAGCGACTTGCCAGCCATGGTCCAAAGCTGGGACCTGTTTCTAGGGAGCATCCTCTGGTTACAAAGTAATCTCTCTGTGCAATGATCAGGATTGACATGTTTGTTCATGTAGATAATTGTTGGTGTATTGTTCTGAATGATGATGTTTCATTATGAAGGTACTTCACCTTCCCATTTGAGGAGATGTCCATGGAGCAGGAAATGCAGTTGATGCACCAGCAAGACAAAGTGTGTCACTTCCTGGCCCACAACGGATGGGTGATGGGAGATGACCCGCTCAGGAACTTTGCTGAACCAGGTAAGAACACTATCTGCCAGTGGCTGCGGCTTTTTACTAATTGCACTGCTCTTTTTTCTAAATGAAATTTGCTAGTTGACCAGCTATCCCATAGTTAGATCAGAGGATACATACCTTTCTCTGTGTTTGTAATACCCAATCTGATGCTGAGCTGGGTTGACTTGACTGGCTGGCAAGCCCAAGTTATCTTATTCACTGGAAGTAGGTTACATCAGTCAGTCAACATCACCCCCTAAAGGTCTGGTGTGCTAACTACTAACTTGTCACTGTTGACACTTCCCGTGAAGGGTTTCTTTGGCCTTTATTTAAGTTATGAAGATAGACTGGCATTGAGTTGGAAAGAAAGAGAGAGATAGGATGGCATCAGATAGTCACAGTTCAGACCTGATTTGTTATTTGTACAGCGCCTTTTACAATAGTAAGGACAAACTCCCTTATGTTTGGTTGGTCTAGGAAGAAACCTTGGGCAGATCCACGACTTAAGGGGCTAACCCAACTGCCAGGGGTCATTTAAGAAAAGTACAATCAGTAGTAACCATGATGGACTACAAGTTGTCCATGGTTTTAGCTAAGGATCATAAACATTCCAGAGTATTATCCCACTTTACATTGGGATACATACATGGTAGTCAGTCCATAGGTCGTTATCAGGAATTATGGCTGGACAGTGTAGTAGTGGCCATAGTGTTAGACATAGTGTTAAACTCAGGGAGCGAGTTGGGTCATGGGCACTTGATGATATGGATGCTGTTGCTTGTTGTGTCAAAATGTTTATGTTAGATTTTACAGTTTGGTTACGCAACATGGTCATGCAACCGTAAAGCAACAAAGCTTGTGATTTTTTGTTGTGTGACAATACAGAGCAGACAAAATACAGACATAAAAACACTGTTTGAAATAAACTGACACTGAAATGGCTCACACTGCACTCACCACTGTGTTGGGATACTCCTCATGTAGTCTGAATGTGTGTTGCCTCAGGCTCTAATGTGTACCTGAGACGTGAGCTGGTGTGCTGGGGGGACAGCGTGAAGCTCAGGTATGGAGAGAAGCCCGAGGACTGCCCTTACTTATGGGCTCACATGAGCAAGTACACTGAGATCACCGCCAAACACTTTGCTGGGGTCCGCCTGGACAACTGCCACTCAACACCACTTCACGTGGCCGAGGTAGGCTACCTTGAGAACAAGTCTCTAATTTTCATATAAAAAACTGTGTTTCAGTCAGTCTAATGTTATTGCACAATACATGCATATGTTTGAGTTTATAGAGTTGGTGGCTATTCTGCCTGTCAGTTTTTTTTATGATTTTGAATTGTGTTTTGTGAAAAACTCCTGACTCAGATGTAAGATTCCAGATGTATGAATGTCCATCTAATGTAACACTAGAATTGTACTGTTGCCAAGTAAACATCTTTCCTAAGTTACCAGTGTTGCTCTTGTGTGAGTGATCAAAAACAAATTGACTTCTTCTATTTGTATGTATGTATCTATGTATTGTGTCTGTATGTATATATGTGCTCTATAGGCCATGCTAGCTGCAGCCAGACGGGTCAGACCCAATCTCTATGTGATAGCAGAGCTCTTTACGGGTAGTGAGCAGATTGACAATCTGTTTGTGAATCGGCTGGGGATTACCAGCCTGATCAGAGGTACTGAGGCACTGCAGGCAGACACAGAATGGCACGCTGGAAAATAACCCCCAGAGCATTAACATGGCACCTGTTTCTGTCTTAAAGAGAAAAGGAAAAACAAAAGACCTTTTTAAAGCAACATTCAAAGAACATTTAAAGACGATTGGGATAATTTGTCTAATCCAATAATTGAAAGCAAACCTCCAATGCCCCCCACCCCTTAACATTTCATATCTTTTTACTAAAGTACGTTTTCAATTTGCAGATGGAGTATGCATTTGGCAGCAGTCTTCTAGAGGTAACACTTTCTATGAACCCAGTATGCATAAAGCATTATAAATGTATTCATATAGGGTTATAATGCAATCATAACACTTTATAACTAATGACATTAGTATTCATAACTTTTTATACATTCTCATGACTGTACTCATAAGGCATTATATTGTTTGGCTTTACAACTTGAAGTGTCACAAAGCCTTGTAAGCTAGGGAAACATGCCATTTTATTTATTGTCTGCCTTTTCATGAGTAATTATGTATTCATCTCACTTTACTTAGAGTATGCACAGAGCACTTGTAACATGAGGAACTGAGATTATAAAAGGAAAATTAACAAACTAAAGCTTTATAATGCTTTGTGGCACTTAAATTGTAAAGGCTTATAAGATAACATTATAATGCCTTATAAGTACAGTCATGAGAATGTAGAAACAGTTATGAACACTAATGACTTTAGTTATAAGTC
Source organism: Tenualosa thibaudeaui (assembly GCA_027481765.1). Classification (NCBI taxonomy): domain Eukaryota; kingdom Metazoa; phylum Chordata; class Actinopteri; order Clupeiformes; family Clupeidae; genus Tenualosa; species Tenualosa thibaudeaui. The sequence goes on along the minus strand of JAIFZK010000008.1, from coordinate 12,960,094 downwards.
TTTATGAATGCATTATAACCCTTTATGAATGTGTAATGCTTTATGTATACTGGGTTCACAGAAAGTGTTACCCCTCTAGACATTAAATCAGGGATAATGTATAGTCCACTGTACATTCACTGTGAATTGGCGTCCCGTTCATACTGTGAATTATTACCTAAACACTTGGATGACACATGCAAGTTGGAGTTCAGTGGAACTTTCGGAAGCATTCTGAGGAGGCATATAATGAAGACTCCCATCAGCTATTATGTCAGTTCTTGGCCTTCATTTTTTGTGGGTTTTAAGGCCTGGACTTTGGTCTGCCCAGACACTGTATAAAGATCTTGGACGCAGAGAGTTTCTGAAAGCATAAACCATATCCACTAGGGTTATACACAGTTCACAAAAAAATGGGAACCAACTTATTTTGCTATGACTTTGACCTGTATTCGAACACCAAGGTATACTGTATGTACTGCAAGTAGGCCTACTGTACGGTGTAAATGTAGAAATAAGCTTGAGTAGCTCCACCTATTGTTTTAGTCACCAGAGACCCACCACCAGAGACTAGTAAAGAGTAAAGTACCAAGAAAAAAAGAAACAGTGGGATATCAGTACAGAAAATGGAGTACTGATGTCAGTACCGATATCAGTTAAAACCTAAAAAGTACCCAACCCTAGCAGTTATCAGCACCCTCTTTCCCAATGCAGCAAATAATAGTCTTACCCTTACATACTCACATCAAAGGTGGAACCATATTGGTGGTATTAGTATTGTGACTAAAGGGTTCTGTAAAAGGAATATGCCACTTTTTTATAAAATTTGGTTATTCACCATCTCACCTGGAGTTGGTGTAGCCAAGAGCGATTTGATCTCAGTGCAAGCATTTTCCTAGTCTCCATCCCATTAGCTTACCTTGGCATAGGCACTGGAAAGCAGAGTAGCTGAATAGCAAGTCATTCGCAAAAAAACAAAACAAAAAAAAAAACATAATTTCCCCCATAATTACTTCTGGTGACTTTTGTAGTGCCAGAATATGTAGTTTTAAGTCTGTATGTGCCTAGAAAATTTACATTGCCATTTGTACCCACTGTGAATACACAGGTTACAAGAAGTAATTAGGGAAGAAGCTACATTTTTTAGATGACTTTTGAAGGACTATCTGGTTACTTTAATCCAGCGCCTAAACTAAGATAATTCTAATAGATGCAGGGGCTGCCAGACTAGGAAAATGCACTGAGACCAAACTGCTTTTGCCCACAAAAGTTACCACAATGTAACTCCTTGTAAGAATAAAAATGTAGCATATTCCTTTAAGCCCAACTGGAAATGGTAATGTCACTTTAAGAAGTAACAGATGCAACAGATGCCTTGTCATTTGGGTGTCTATGTTGAAGAATGTTATCCTAAAACTGCCTTATGTGTTTTTTCCCCAATTTCCCTTCCCCTGTTTTTGTTTTACACCATCTTGATACTCACACTACTGACCTCTTCATCTAAATGCCCTCTTGTCCTCCTAATTCCACTCTTGCTAATCTCTCTCTTCTGCCCCTCTGCTTCTCTCCCCTACGCGCCATCATTCTGGCCTCCATTGGTTCAACCCACTGGGCTTCTGCCAAACACATCACTGCCTTGCTGCCCCATAATCACTCAACTTTCATGTCACGTTCTCTTTCTCTCTCTCTCTCTCTGTCTCTCCTCTTTGTCTTTCTTTATTTATTTCTTCTTCCCTTTTCTACCTCCCTTTCCTTACTCTCTTTATCCATTTTCTACCCCCCCACCCCCAACACACACACACACACACACATACTCCTTTGCTTTGCTTTCTCTCTTACACATCCACATCCTTTCAACACCCTTAATCTCCATTACCCTACCCTACCCCCTTCCTACTCCCTTCCCTGCTGCTGCTGGGGTTGTGTGGCTGGCTGCAGTACATGCTTGCAGTGGCGCGTGACGTCCGTGCTGATCTGTATGTGGTGGCTGAGCTCTTCACTGGCAGTGAGGACTTGGACAATGTGTTTGTGACGCGTCTTGGTATAACCTCTCTCATCAGAGGTAAGGGCCCCACCCTACTGCACAGAACACCCCCACCTCTTCTGTTCCTTCCCTCTACCCAACCCTATTTAAAACTGGTAATTGTTCACACAGAACATTTGTCTAATCATGTTATTCTCTATCTTTTAAAGGTACACTATGCAAGAATTTTAGGGTAATTTACCAGCTCTGTGTTCACTTTAGTGGTCAAATGACTTATGGGATAAATGAAGGCTTTCTCGGCTCCACCTACAGTCTTTTGGCAAATTTATCATACTTCCAAGATGCAAGTGTTGTCCTGCTGAAGGACTAAACTGAAAGTAACTCACTTATGGAATCATGTTTAGTACCTAGGCCAGTCAACATAACTCTTCGAAAATTATAATTGTTGGTTCCTATTATTTAGTTTGTAAACAAATCGTCATGCTTTAGAGAGAATTTAAGACGTTGGTGTAGGTTACAGAAACTCTGTGGGGGAGCTGCATAGTTTAAAAATCCCAGACTTGCATAGAATACTTTTAAAGGAATACGCTAACTTTTGGGAAATTAGCTGATTTTTTGGTCTACCCCAGAGTTATACAAGAGGATAAAGATCCTCCTCTTCACTGTGCATGTGAAGTCCTACCATAACCACAGGATGTGAAGGTGACCGTTAGCATAGTTCCCCCTACAGGTCCAGGGAGATCTACGCTATTGGTCCTGATCACTTTCATTGACTTTCCTAAGAAGCACCGCACACTGTATCCTCTTGTCTAACACGAGGGGTTGGTTGGTGTTGGTGAAGCTATAGGCTAACTCGTCCTGCCTACTTCCAGTGATTATGCTAGGCTCGGCTAACGGTGTCAGACCTGGCATTGCTCGCACTTTGAGGGGAAGAGTATGTATCTGCTTACTCAGGGGTAGATTGCAAATAGGCAGATTATCTGAAAAAGTTGGCATATCTTTTTAATATGGTTGGGAGGTTTGATGTCTTATTAACAGCTCAACAGCTATTATTTCTGTCCATTTGCTAATGTTGCTACAAGACTAAGAATATGTAGGCCCAGCTTTACTGCTGACTACTGCTGAGGTGCTAAAGGCTTTTCATATAATCATTACCAATATAACATTACTGTAGGTAATGTCTACCCCACAATTATTGCTTGCTGTGTTACACAATAATTCCTAGCTACATCTTATATTAGAAATAATTATTTGAGAAATTACCTTTGTTTTTGCATCTACAAACGTTTTCAGTAAATCGGTGTCTTTCCAGGAAGCTCCTTTTCACTTTTGACCTTTGCCCCCTTATGCCAGAGGCCATGAGCGCTGGCGACAGCCACGAGGAGGGCCGTCTGGTCTACCGCTACGGCGGTGAGCCAGTGGGCTCCTTCGTGCAGCCGACCCTCCGGCCACTTGTGCCCTCCATCGCCCATGCCATGTTCCTGGACGTCACCCATGACAACGAGTGTCCCATTCAGATCCGCTCTGCCTTCGATTCGCTCCCCAGCTCTGCCATCGTCTCCATGGCGTCCTGCGCCACAGGCAGCACAAGAGGGTATGATGAGCTGGTGCCACACCAGGTGAGAACTAACACCAACAGGCCAACAGTCAGTGTGTCAATAACACAATCTCTCTGTTAAGGAAAATGTTAGTAGGTCTTCAGGAATATGCAACTACTTCAAAGAAAAAAACTTATGCACTATGCACCATATAGCTGCTGTAGTGAGGAGTAAGGTGCTTAGCGTGCTAACCGTAGTTTGTACTTGTGCATAGTCATATTTGACATTTATACCATAAAGTCTTAGTTTAATTTACTAGGTAATTTTTCGGTGTTTTGAAATGACAAATCTTACACAAAGCTCTCTTAACTTTGCTTCAGATTTCAGTAGTGTCAGAGGAGCGCTTCTACCCAAAATGGAACTCAAATGCAACAGCCAACACCCCTGGAGAGACCAACCTGCATACTGGCATTATGGCGGGCAAACTGGCTCTTAATAAGCTGCATCAGGAGCTGGCTGCCAAAGGCTTCAACCAGGTTGAGTAATCAATAGGGCATGTGGTATTTAGGAATCATATGCCAATAAGGAAGATTCCTGATGTTCATCGTAGCTATATTTAGACATAACAGGTTTAGAGTGGCATGCCTTAGTTTTAGTGATTAGATTTTTAGTGAGGATATTTATTCAAAAGTAATCTCCAGTATAATTTCACAAACCCAATTACAACCTTACATTTAGGCTGGGGATTGAAATGGTCCATTTTGGCTAAATGCCCCCCTTTTTGGGAACCCCAACTTGAAAAGGCATTCATCCAGTTATTTCTAAGTTTATTTTAAAAAAAGGACACAACCATGTTTCACATTCATGACAACTCTGTGGCCATGCACAACCTCACCTAATTAAACAAAGCCAAGCTAAAAAATGTTTTCCATTCTATGTTCACTTTAAGCTTTTTACACTGTTTGTGTGTATGTTGACAGGTGTATGTAGATCAGGTGGATGTGGACATTGTGGCCGTTACCAGACACAGCCCCAGCACACACCAGTCAGTGGTAGCTGTGTCCCGTACCGCCTTCAAGGATCCCAAGATCCATCACTACAGCAATGAAGTGCCTTCCATGTGCATCCCAGGTACCACTCTTGCACACCTGTCTCTAATGCAGAAGAGTACACCTGGCCATTAAAGCAGCTATGTGGTATTTTCAGATGATTGGTTTTGCATCATCTTGAACGTACACACGGCATAACACAATATAGGAAAGCCAGCCTGATGGTTGTAGGTTTGTAGGTTAACTTCTTATCTGGACAAAACTGTACTGCTTTTTGAAATGACATCAATATGTAATACTTTAGTAAGACATTTTTTCACATAAAGCAAAAACTGTGTTCTGCTGTCAAATGTACAAGATAAAAAGTTTTTCTTAGCAATGTCACAAAGATAATTAAACTCATTTTCTGTATTTGTAAAGTTTTGTCAGACACCATCTTAGTACATTTGCAGCAATATTGAGTGTTTTTAATGGAAGCTCAATATACCTTAGGTGTTTGTCTCCATTGTGCGATATTTTCTAATAAAGATGTTTCTGGAATATTCTATTAAGGGCAAATTGATGAGGTGGTTTTGGAGGCTCGCACTGTGCCAAGGAGCTCTGAGGCGTATGCTAAAAATGGGAAGAGCATCAATGGCTTGCCTAACTACACTGTGGAGATTACCGAACACATCCAGGTAACATGCTTCCCCCACAGCTACATGGCTATTTTAACTACACACAGGGCTTGAGGGGATTTGATGGGTAGCAGATCAACTGGATGTTTTTTTCCTTTAAGTTTGTTGATCTGTTGTGCTTTGTTGGTTTGTGAATATGCTGTTTATACCATTTTTGCTCGCTCCCCTCCCACCTGCAGTTGAAGGACAGCAAGATTGTGAAGCAGGCAGATGTGACATCCAAGGGCTGCAGTGAGTTTGTCCAGGAGATTGTGTTTGAGCGTCTCACCCCAGGAAGCGTCATCGTGTTCAGGTGGGGGAACGTGTATGACACATGCTTAGGGCAAGGCATGATGATGAAGATGATGCAAAACTATTTAACTCTCTCTTAGCCTTAAACACACATCACTACTGTTTTCTGAACTGAAGCATGTCATGTAGCATACTTCTGGATGTTGTAGATGTCATTTTGTTCTCACACATGCAGGGTGAGTTTGGACCCTAAGTCCCAGGAGACAGTGGGGCTCCTGCGTGGTCACCTGTCCCAGTTCAGTCGGCAGTACAAAGCTGGCAGCCTGACTGACCCTCAGGGCCCTGGCATCCTGAAGATCGACCTGGAGTAGTGAGTCTTCAAACAATCCTCTTTTCGTGGCCTTCTGAGTAATTTTCCCTACGAAGGAGTCTTTGTTTACATGCATTGCACAATGCTGTTCATGTTGCAATACATTGCTGCCAGTGTCGGGAAATACAGTTACGACTTTGTCAAAACTTGTTCACAGTGTGAGCTAAGTAACTGAGCATGCATGGTTTCTCTTCTTTCACAAGTCTGATGTCTAAACTGAGCCTGGCTGACCTGAACGTCCTTCTGTTCCGCTGTGAGGAGGAGGAGAAAGAGGACGGCGGTGGTGTCTACAACATTCCTTCCTGGATGCCCCTCAAGTATGCTGGCCTGCAAGGTACCAACCAGCACGTAGCCAATACCTGTTCAATCCGATATCAACATGTGAACAGAGAAAGCATCTTTTTAACACAACAAGCATTCTTAGTGTCCATTGCTCGATATTTTTGAACACAGGCCTCATTTCTGTGATGGCGGACATTCGTCCCAAAAATGACCTTGGACATCCATTCTGTGACAACTTGCGTCAGGGTGACTGGATGATCGACTACGTGAGCAACCGTCTGATCAAGAAAGAAGGACCATTAAGAGAGGTCAGAGACAGAGAGGCCCCCGACATAAGCTAGCATTGCCTGCCCTATTTACAGAGAGAAATTATCCATAGGTCGGTGTGTTAATTAGGCTTACTGCAGCCCTCTCGTCCACTCATAAAGTGGAGGCACTTAATGTCGGTGGACTGTGGACAGGACGATAATTTATGCAAATTCAAAAAGCAAACCCTTTCATTGGATGCTTCAGTCATTTACTACTTATAAATCAGTAGAATGTGAGTGCACCATGAAGATAAGAGATGCATTCCCTGTATTAACCCCACAGATGACAACATTTTGCAAATGTGTTGACCTTGCGTAATAGTCTAGAATGTACAGAACAAGATGAATTGAATCAAAGCGGTAATAGTTCAGTCACATTGATGATGTTTTTTCCTCTACAGGTGGGCAAATGGTTCCAGGCTATTTTTGGCTACCTGAAGCACATACCCCGCTATCTGGTGCCACGCTACTTTGATGCCATTATTGTTGGGGCCTACACTGCCGCCCTAGACTCAGTCTTCAAGCAGATGTCAAGGTAGATGAAACACTTTTTGTTCTGATTTTATTAATGATGATAATGATTTAATTAATGATGTTTCTTTCATCAGATTAGAAGAATGTGTCCTCAAATACTTTCATAAAAGATATGATTGCAGTACCATAAAACCTCCCAAGTTTGACACCACAGGACGTCTATTTTTTTATCTTTCCTCCTCCACTCACTGTGGTGTTTATTGTAAAGAGCTTTTGTTGCTGTTCCTTGCCATTACATGTGACAGAGATGACAAATTAACAAACGGGTAACACAGTGGAGCTATGAAGCATTGTATTATTGTATAGAGAGTTGAAATGAGTGCAGTAGTATATCAAAGTTAAAATGTGTTCAAATATTTGTCTGAAGAAGTCTGAAGGGCTGCATTTACAAATTGAAACTTTTAAAGATAGTTTGTGGAAATGTAACCTTATTAAAACTGTGTATTCATGCTAAAACAAGAACTTGTGGTGAGTTGCCAAATGTGAAGCAGATGCTAGTAAGTTTCCATCATACTTTTCAGACTGCATAGTGAGGTTATCCTCTACTGAATAAAATATGACGTTTTTTATCGCTTGCGCCCTTGTTTCGCTTACAACTCAAGGGAAATGTCTTAAACTGACAGTCTTTTCTGGTACTTTGTATTTCATCTATTATGCACACCCCAACCCCTCCATGTTGCTCTCTAGCTTTGTGCAGAATGGCTCCACGCTGGTGAAGCAACTGGCCCTGGGCTCAGTGCAGATGTGTGGGGTGGGACGCTTCCCTGCCTTGCCCCCTGTGTCTCCAGTCATAGAGGATGTCCCAGTCCGCATCAACCCTGATACTAAGAAAGAGGAACAGTGCTGTGTGTCCCTCGCAGCAGGTCCATACCCTTCCAAATTCTGGAGACATATTCAGTGATTCATATGCTTTGTTTTCAATTTTCAAAACATATAAAGGGCTGGTCTGAATGCACTTTTTTTAGAGCACACCAGGACCATAGCATGGCCCTACATATAGGCCAGTATCCCACAAGGAAAGGAAAACCTGTCTCTCTTTCAAAAAAAAGATGTGGTGGTCATTGTGTAACTCTGATGTGGTGCCTCACAGGTTTGCCTCATTTCTCCTCTGGAATCTTCCGCTGCTGGGGACGTGATACGTTCATTGCCCTGAGAGGACTCATGCTGGTGACTGGGCGCCACCTAGAGGCCAGGTCTGTTCAATACACACATTTGCCTCTTCTGATCTTTGCCACACCAAACCTAAAGGAGTTGAACGCAATACTGGGTGACATTGTTTATGATCATTGTCTGACTAGACACTTTTTTATTACCTTTGAATCACATTATATTTGAATCAAGCACCTAGTGAAACCCATTGAGAGGCAGCTCATTCCCCCATTATTGATCCCCAAGAAACTTCATGTAACCTGAGTTGTTCAGCACTGTCAGGGATGCTAGTCCAGGACGCTACCTCTTTTTTGTTTGTTTCCAGTACTTGGAATTGTGGATCGTGAGGAGATGTTACTAAATGTGATAAAAATTGTAATGGATAACAGAAGTCTACAATGCCTCTAATTCTGTACTCTTTGTGACAGTAGAATCTTGCTGATGCTCAATAATAGATATAAGGTGATAGAAGCTATGTTCCCTGTGTGATTCAGTCACTCAGTATTAACTTGTACAGAGCCTGGTATAAAACCAGATCCTCGTTCTACACCTTTGTTTCATATATTTGGTAGTGAGATTCGATTGCTTGCTTAAGGTGTTTATGTTTAGAAAAATTGGATCAGCCCCTGACTGTTAGCTTACCTTGACTGATAGCATCCTAGCTCTGCAATCACAACGCCTCCCTCTGTTCACCGATTGGACAGGTTGAAGCACCTCCTAGACAACAAGCTCAATGGGATCAAATCCAGACTAGCACTGTAGGGTGATGATAATCAAGTGGAAGTGCTAGAAAAGCAAGGACAGGCTAGCCTTAAGGAAACATCAACAAAAAAAAAGTACCAATATCTTTTGTGTGCTGCACAAGAAAGTTGTGCACTTCAAAATCATGGAGACAATGGAAAGAGAAACATGTAGATTTAAAATTTAAAATGTATTTCTTATATCTTTAGCCCACTTAGCTAACGTTAGCCTAGCACTCTCTAGTTGATTTGTCCTTGGCCTCACAGCTCACTATTAATCATCTGCGATGTGATACATTGTTAATTTCCTCTCTACAGGAACATCATTCTGGCGTTTGCTGGCACACTGCGCCACGGACTGATCCCCAACCTGCTGGGTGAAGGAGTGGGTGCCCGATTCAACTGCCGTGACGCTGTGTGGTGGTGGCTGCAGTGTATCCAGGACTACTGCAACTTGGTGCCAGAGGGCTTGAGCATCCTCACGTGCCCCGTGTCACGCATGTACCCCACGGACGACTCCCCAGCCCAGCCCGCGGGGACTAAGGTGAGGCTGCTTAGCCATTTGGAAGGTTCTTTTTGAGAACATGTTCCTTATGGTCCACATGCCCATGAGGAGTCAACTCACAGTCATTTCCTAACAAGAAACAAGAGGATATTTGTTCACCCCATGTAGTGTCATTCAGTCAGATGTGCCAAGTGCCATATTCCTGACTTATGCCCATTTGGGGTCACATCTGCAGGACCAGCCACTGTATGAGGTCATCCATGAGGCTCTGCAGCGCCACATGCAGGGTATTGAGTTCCGGGAGAGGAACGCCGGTCCACAGATTGACCGCAACATGAGAGACGAAGGTCAGCACCACGTGTAAAGGTCCAATGTTGTCACACACACTGAAATGAATGTCACCGATCTTAAAAGATTCAGGCCCTTTTTTCATCTAAATGTTTTTATATATTTTTTCATTTGTTTATTTTTTAAATGTATCTACACATACCCAGTGGAATCCAGAAAATGCAGCATTTTGGAAATTCTTCACTTTGGAGGCCATTTTAAATAATATTGGTTTGAGGTGGCTAAAACTCTGTTAACAATAGGCCCAAATGAATAAAATAAAATCTGTTTATAAAAATCTAGATACGTGTAAACAGGGCCTCAATCTCCTTTTTCTTCTGCAAGGACTGATGTTTGGGCCGCTTTTAAATCTTTTTTTCTTTTGTCTTAGGATTTAATGTCGAGGCCAAAGTGAACCCAGACACTGGATTTGTGTACGGTGGTAACAGATTTAATTGTGGCACTTGGATGGACAAAATGGGAGAGAGTGACAGAGCCCGCAATAAAGGCATGCCAGCCACACCGAGGTACTACTCCCGTGTTTATCTAAACATAGTGAAAATAGTGTGTTTGAAGCAGGAAGTTCATTGTATCAATGACACTGCTGAAATAGTAATTCTTGCACCAGTTCCAGTTCTCTTCATTCCTCTAATTCATTTAGGGTTTCCTACCAAACTCAATTAGTTGCATCTTGATTAAACTCTAGTTTGAAAATCTGTGTTGTTACCTTACAGGGATGGATCAGCAGTGGAGATTGTTGGCCTCAGCAAATCCACTATTCGCTGGGTGGTGGAGCTGCACAAGGCTGGCCTCTTCCCTTACTCCTCTTTCACCATCACCAGGGATGGTGTGTAACCTGCACATACAGACAGCCTGACTGATGCAGTTGCCTCTGCTGTGTGCCTATTAGAATAGACTCGGCTGCTTCATATGTGGTTAATCATATCATCAGAAATGTAATTAGCTTTGGGTGAAATGTAATATACTGTATATATAAAATATTGTAGCTTTTGGTGCTATTTTTGTCCCTTATTACTTTGTAGTAGTTTAGATTAGTGTGTAACGTGTGCATCTGTATTCTGTACTGCAGGGAAAGAGATATCTGTGTCTTATGAGGAGTGGAACCGAAAGATCCAGGAGAGCTTCGAGAAGATGTTCTATGTGTCCCATGACCCCAAAGACCCCAATGAGAAGCACCCCGAGCTGGTGCACAAGAGAGGCATATACAAGGACAGCTATGGGGCCTCTAGCCCATGGTGTGACTACCAGCTCAGGCCCAACTTCACCATTGCCATGACAGTGGTGCGTTTTGTCAAAGATTTTTCCATTTCTTTACTACTTAGGGCTCCATTTGTAATAGTAATAGAAATAATGTTTGATTAGCGTGAAATTTGAGTATGCACTGTGTACTATGTACTGTGACATCTAGTGGTAAAGTGGTAAAGTGCTGTTTGGTGGTAGGCAAATACAAAAGGCTCTCTAGAGTTAATGGTTTGGTTTGTCCTTTGTGGTTACTAATTCAAACATTATTAAGAACATTATATTCATTTTCTGTTAATAGATGGTTCTAAATATTTTGGACTGTAGCACTAACACATTTGAAGCTGTAAGTCTAACTGTTGGTCTGTATTGTGTGTACACTAGGCCCCTGAGTTATTTACTGTGAAAAGAGCTTGGGAGGCATTAGAAGTTGCAGAGAAGAAGCTTCTGGGTCCTTTGGGAATGAAGACTCTGGATCCTGAGTGAGTTTCACAGATACCACCTGTAGCACTTCTGCTTTACATCTCCTCTGTCATAAAAGTGTTTTACAGGTCATCAAGTTTGTCCTGATTGTCTCTTCACTTTTTAGTGACATGGTGTATTGCGGTGTATATGACAACGCCCTGGACAATGACAATTACAATTTGGCTAAAGGTTTCAACTACCATCAAGGGCCTGTAAGTACTTTGCTCTGTCCTTGTTGTCTAGTTAATCTCTACTTTCTGTATGGTAGACAAAGACTTCTGTTTCATGTGTCTTTTTTATCATTAATATTTATTAGGAATGGCTTTGGCCAGTTGGTTATTTCCTCCGTGCCAAACTTTACTTTGCGAAGAAGCTGGGCCAGGAAGCATATGACAAGACGGTGTATCTGGTGAAGAATGTATTGTCTAGGCATTATGTCCACTTGGAAAGGTATTAAATCATCTCAAACCAAAGTATGAATAGTTTTGTAATCATTTGGTTTATTTATTTAATCTTCTGTGTATAAATTAAAAAGTAGTCATGTCCTACTTTGGTCAGTGTGAATGTAAAAGATTTCAAAGAAATTGATGTGCTCTATTGACTTTTTCTGACATTTTTGGAGCATAATTGACATCTCACTTAATCACATTGTTCTGATGGATTGTGGTGGATTGCCTCAGTAGCAAGATTTAGCATTTCAGTATCAGTTTTTTCCCCAGATTGCAGTCAGCCAATAGTCCCAGTAATTGTATAAATGTTAATGGTCTTTTCAACTGATTCATTGTCAATTGGACAATTATATACATTTTTTTCTTTCATCAGATCTCCTTGGAAGGGTCTGCCAGAACTGACCAATGAGAATGGGCAGTACTGTCCTTTCAGTTGTGAAACCCAGGCCTGGTCCATTGCCACTATTCTGGAGGTTCTCCATGACCTGTGAGGAAGGAAGGAAGAAAGGCCTAAACTCCCTCCTTACATGCATCCCACCTCCTGCACCCTTAGGGGTCTGTCAGCACATTCTCACCGTCCTACTGTTTGTTGTCCACCACAGTGTTTTCCCTGAGCTGCTTTTCATAGTCTTCCAGTGTTCAAAAATAAGCATATGTTGTTACTTTGTGGTGTTGCTTTGTGCACATTCGTAACGTATAGAGATAATCCGTACATCATTTTGCCCGCAAGTATACCTTGTGCCTAAGGGCTATAGTTCAAGAAAACTTAAACTCAGACATATCACTCTTAATGTAGAATGGCACTTTCAAAATATTTTTCCGTCATGACAACCTGTTGGTCTGCAAAGTACAAAAGCTATAAGGCTATATCTGCGTTTACCGTGTGCCTGGATATTTGTAATGTTCCAATAGATCACCAGCACCTTTTAATTTAAAATAAATGAATAAATAAAGACTAATGATAAAAACATGTGTCAGTGACTGTCCTACATAACGACTTTCTTTTTAGGAAACACACACATGCCTATGTGCACGCACCACAAACCAAAAAGATTTTATCTGCATAACTGCTCTGGGGAAGCAGTAAGGTCAGAATATGGCTGTTTTATTCAGCCTTTGTCTACTTTTTAGCTCTCTGTCTTTGTCTCTTTGCTCTTGTATTTTTTTCTTCTAGCTGCATTTACCCTCCGTTGACTTCAGTTTATCTGTTTTTATAGGAGGTTTAGGAATTTATTGTGACCTTTGTACAAAAACTTTCTGTAAGGGCCTGGTGTTGCAACATGGAACTATACACAAAAGGTTTCTTCCCTAAAAAGAAATGTAATTAATTCATGTAAAATAAGTTGTAGGGAAAAGGAGCCTGAAAATAGGTTAGTAGAGGTTGCAACTGCACAAGATTTTCATAGGTGTATGGTATTATGACGGTAGGTTGTATTTGTCTATGGTGTGTGTCTGTAAGTAACAGGTTACTAGACTGAAATAAACAGAAAAGTATTTATATTGCATAGAGGTAAGTGATTGGATCACAAGGGATGGTTTAGGAAAGAGTTCTAAAAGCAACAAAAATGATATTTGAAATCACAAGGCTTTTAGTGGTTCTTCTTATACAGCAACACACACACAATCTATTGGCGCTTAAATTTTACTCATATTGACATGAAATAAGTCCTTCAACTGTATAGCCTACTATAATCTACCTGTATTTGGTGACAGCAATATAAACATTGTCTCTGAATATGGGAACTTTCTATAGGACAAAGCACTCTTGGAACACTCGCTTTGTCTATATGAAATTATCCCCCGTCTGTTTAAATAATGAATTGTATGTACTTCCACGTTTTTACGTATTACAAATGTATTTGGGTGACCTGATTACCCCGATTTTGGTGGTCTATCCACGGTAATCCACGGTAAAATAAAGAAAACCATTTCATCACAGAGGTCTGGTCATCTTAATTTAGACATACGTGCATTTGTACCAAGACTTTCAAAAAAGTTGCAATCTTCATAAAACCATGTACCGGATTTAAACTTCCGAGACAGCACGCAGCTTAGGCAGTTATAATAAAATGTAACGGAATGCATTTTATAAATATGGTTGAGTATAAAGTACAGATAACAGCTGCAAAATTTAGTGAAGGAAAGTAAAAGTGCTAATGTGTCAGTGTCAGTTAATAATTTCTTCTATTTCTACTAGTACAGATAGGTGAAAAATTTAATTAGCATAGTTTGCGCTTCATTACATCCCACCACTGAATATTAGTAAGTTTATTTCAGAACGCCACGACATGTTCTATTCGGTTTTGACAGAGCAGTACGTTTGTTGATGTAACAATGCTGTGATTATTTCTATCTGTAGTCATAGTTATGTATGTGTGATGTCATGACAGAATGTAGAACTATAAATTGCAAGGATTCACTTAAGCAGTAGTCGTGGTTGCAATTTACTGGTACTGGCAGTGTCGTGGTTGCAATTTACTGGTAGCCACTTCATTTTCTGTTCACTTGTGACTATAATAGCTAAAGTATTTACTAAACGGTAGCCTAAGATAGTTTGCGAACACTGCACTGGAACGATGTTGAAGAGATGCTTGTCAGACCCATGTGGTCTAGCTGGAACTGGTCAAGTGGTCATCCCCCGTTTGCATCAGGACTTTACAACTCCTGGCAGCAGGACAAAATTTCTGCTTGAACATGGCCCCAATGTTTGTGGACAAGGGGAACCCTGTCACTGGAATGCTGATGGTAAAAGATCTGAAAAAATAACCTTTTATAAACAGTAAGCTGCACAGTGAGTGACCTATTCATGTTGTGTTTAGTAACCACCAAAAACGATGCTTTGCATGCTGCTGAGGAGGAAATCTGGAACTCTTCAGACTTGTGAGTGTCACTGCATAATTTAAATTTCAAAAAGTAAAATGTGTCAATTTGTAATATACAATTGTTTGCGTTTAGAAATCCACAAGCAAAAAGACTCATTGTGGATCTCGTGCACGGCAAGAATCGGCTGACGAAAGCCAGTAATGACCTGCAGATGGCTCTAAATGCCTGTGAGGACTCCAGAATTGACCTGGAATATGAGAACACTTCTCTGAAGAATCAAATCAAAAGGTAGGCCAAAGTGTTTGCCAAATATTTGGGGTACTGTCTAAAATGTAACCTTTTGCAAGACAAAAATGCCCAAACTATAGTTTTAAGGTCAGTGGTTTTCATTATGTTCTAACAGTATGCAGATGGCAATCCATCATTCTGAGAAGCTCAGGTCAGAAATGGATGAGATCCAGGCAGCTCTAGCAGCTAGTCACAAGACCAGTCACTGCCTCAGGGCATCTAATAACCAATTGGTGAGTGAATTTACTAGTATAGAAGACAGAAGTGATTATTATTATGTTTAGATAATTTTATAATTCAGTTGCCAGAATATCCCATATATGACCTTGTGTGCCCCACAGGAGAAAGAAATCAAAACCTTGAGTCATCAGATTGAAGCTGCCGCTCATGAGGTAAATTGCTGGGAAATCATTTAATTTCATGTTCAACACCCGATTGCAAGAGATAGGCTATGATTGAATCAGGTTCTGGTGCGATAGGTGTTTCAGATGTGAGGAAATCCAAAGCTTTCAAATACTTTGTTTAGCCTGTTTCCTATTTGTATCTCAAATGAATGTACTGATGTTGTCTATTTTGCAGATGTCTGACATCATGCATGAGAGAGAAATGGACAAGAAAAAAATGACATCTTTGACTCAACATGTCCGTGCCTTAGAGGTAAGCGTGTTGTTGATGAGCCAGTGATATTGTAAAGAGACCCTGACATTTTATGATGGCTCTGATTCTGAAGGTTCGATTCAGATTTTTTAATTATTAAGCCTTGGCTGGCCAACACTCATGAACACACTTGTTTTCTTCCCACACAGAAACAACTGGAGGAGGCTAGAACTACTCTAGATGAGAAGGATGCAACCATTCAAATGGTATGTAGTCTAATTCAGTAGGATTCTAAAGAGATTGTCATGTGTTCCAGCTGTTCAATGTCATTTTATACATTTTAGAGAGATGTGGTGATTTATCAGCAAAAAGCATCTATGGAAGAGCTCACTGCTATTAGACAGGTATAATGTGGTGTGCTACTGATATTTTTTACTTTGATACTTTTTGTTTCACATATTTAGTTTTTATTATGATTAGACATTCATGTATTTATTCATTTTCCTTAGGATCTGAGAGAGAAAGTCAAGGACCTGGAGGGTCAGCTGGAATTAGCAGCACTGTGAGTATTTTCTTTTTAACTAATTTTGTCTTGTATTTGTATCTGGATTTGTAAGACATGTATAACACAGTTTCCTTTGATTGTCAGTCATGAAGGAGGCAGTTTCCTGCATTCAGATGGGACTTTGTCTCTGGCCACCAAGAACCACCTCTCTCTAGCTGAAGAGCTCATACTGATGGACAAATTTCAGGTAAGTTTTCAAATTCTGAAAAGTGTAGCCCTGCATTTTAAACATCATTTTAAAACAAAGTTTACATTGGGGGACAAAAAATTACCTATGCAGTCAAACTAGTGTAGCTGAATTATTTTCTTAAGGAATCTGACGATGATGACATCCCAATGAGCTCAGAGCTGAAAGGAGAGGTGGAGGAAGATGGCAGCTATGAGGAGATGAATACAAGCCTTGTAGAGGCGATTGGAGAGAGTGTATTGGAGCTGAAAGAGGCCATCAAGCACAAGGATCTGGTGGGAATGAGGAATGAGGAAGTGATAAAGATCGTCATCTGTGCTCCTAAGGGAGAAGAAATTGAGTTTCTGGAGACAGCTGAACATGAGAACATCACTCTTCAGGAAGCAGTGAATGACACTGTCCAATTTGAGGAAGAGAAGGCCGCTAGACCTGAATTCGGGGACCTCATCAAAGTTCCTGAGGAGACAAAAACTGCCTCTGGACACCAGGAAGCTGAACACATACACCTGGAAATAGATGTGACTAAGCCTGAGGAAGAGAAATTGGCTGTTGCTTCATCTGAGGTGTTGAAGGAGTATGCCGTGAAGGGGACAGTCCAGTTTGAGGACATAGAGCAGACTATCAGTTACAAGGAGGTTAAACAGGCTTTTGGACATGAGGGAGTGCAGGTTGCCACTGGATATCAGGAGGACACCAAAGTGGAAGTGGAGGTGTTTCAATGTGAGGAACAGAAATGGGCTCATCTGGAGGAGGTCCTGAAACACAAGGAGCAGATAGAGGAAGGGATCCTTGTGGTGGATGTACAGGACATGCCCAGAGGTCATCAGGATCAGTCTATGGAGGTAGAGCAGGCACAGCTCAGAGTACTGGATAAGGAGTCTGCACTTCAGCGGAACAGGTTAGAACAACCAAATCAGTGTAGAACAAGTAGATCAGTGTATGCGGATGATGTGTTGCTTTACATGAATGGTACGCGTGTTGCAAAATTGGTAAGAACAGTCTTAAACCTCTGTTACATTGTTCGACATTAAAGGCTTCACAGGATGATTGTATAGTCTGATGTATTTTCTTCTCGATTCATGTCTGCTTTTTCTCCCTTTCATTCCCCTTCTCTTTACCTGCCAATGAAGCAGAAACTGTCTGGATACCAGTGACAAAATCAAAAGAGGAGCCCTGATCACCGGAGCCATTGGCCTTGGTGTTTTTCTTTTATGGAAAATAAAGCCTTAAAGGCCTTTAAAAAAAAATCTGTCTGTCACATCTTAGAAAATGGGGCCATTAACCATTCCCAGAAATCTAAATTAATAAAAATCATGGCACTTACACTTACTTACACCTATGGTGTAGGATAATGTATGTCTCTATGTATGTTTCTAAACTCTGCTGGGTATTATCACTTTGTTTAATACTACCAATTCTTCTGGTGCTTGCAAATGACCATACTCAACTCTAAGTGATAGACTGTAATGCATCCTAGAGAGCATGACCCCAAGATTGATGTAAAGAGTAAGGGTGGAGAACACAGCTTCCAGACACTTGTCCCACCTCCAGGGTTCCACTTTTTTTCCTGTATCATCAGGTTGTAGGCCAAACATTCTCCTGCTGGTTTCAGGCAAATGAAATCATGACTGTAGATTATGGGATGATTTAATCTCTTCTCCTTCATCAAATTTATGGACTGTCAGAGGTGCAATAATACCTGGGTTGAGTTCAAGATGCACAGACTTTAGCAACGTGGTTAATTCAACAGAAACATTGGACGACTTTTATAACACAACCACCAAACAAAAGAAATCTTGGAAGCCTGTTGCAAAGTGTTGCGCTACGTTGTTCATTTAGTACAGTGCAGCAGTTGAACTCGCTCCTGATTTTAGTGTTTCTGTTTCTCAATAAGGAGGGTAAGCTTATTTTATGTGCATCCACACTGGTGGGCCTGTACCACTGACAGTGGTATGGCAAGGGTTTCACCATGAATGCCCAACTTAGAGTACTGTGCACTGTGTACAAGAAACAAGCCAAATATGATTGAGTGATTAACTGCCTGGTATTGGTTTGATAACTACAGATAACCAGCACTATTTATATTACTACTTTAATTTCATCCTAACACTGGATTGATCAGTATGTAATATGACTGTTCTCAACTGCCAATCCCCCCCCCAAAATTCAAAAATTCACTTCCATTCCACAAGTTTCAATAACAAGAATTTACCTGAGGTCCTTGGTTCACTCACCCCAGCATGTCAAATAACACACTTATATATAAATATATGTCCTGAACATGTTTATTCAAAGATGTCAAAAATATCCAAGTTTTCCAAAAAAGAAACTCATGTCAATTCATGTATGAAAAAGTGTCCTTCGTTCACGTCGATGTGTATATACACACACAAACACCTTGCTGAACACATCACAGATGTCCTTCAGTTGCGTTCCCTCTTTTTTACAGATATGCCATCAGTCTCACTGGATTTCTCCTATGTATAGTCGTTTGTCACTGGAGCCAGACAGCACAATAGGTTCCTCTGGGTGGAAGCTGACCTCGTTGACTGACCCCGCATGACCTGGAAGTTTATAGAGGATTCTGCGAGATGTGGTGTCCCAGACATACACAAACCTGTCAGCGGAGCCAGCAGCAATCTTACTGCCATCCTGAGACCAGGAGCATCGCAAAAGGTTCTTTTCAAAGTTGTGAACATTCCCCTGGAAGACCTTCACACACCTATAACAAACAGCATACTTTATGTATGACTCCATAATTATTTAGAAAACTCTTCAAAAGACTTTTACGGCCTTTATAATTTAATCTTTTGACACGTCTGGTAAATGGATTAGGCTCTCCTGTTAAAGATGAAGAGACATTGATTACCAATGTGTGAACAAAAACACAACAAAGCCAAACTCAAACTTAACATCATATCAAAGACAAAATTTCAGATTTCATCAGGGGCTGTAAATAGTGTACTTACCTCTCCTTTGGTGCAAATGGCCGAACATCCCACACCCGTAAAGAGTTGTCCATGGAGTTTGAGAGCAGGTAGGATCCTTCAGAACTAAGACTGAGTCCTGTCACGGAATCCCCATGACCTTGCATGCTGTAGATCAGCTTATTCTGTCTCAGGTCCCAAACTTTAATGTCATTATCAATGCCTCCTGACATTATCTGGTCGCTAGTGTCGTTGAAGGTGACGCTGAGCACCTGATAGGTGTTCTGAAAAGTGTGAACAGCGGCCTTCTTCCGGATGTCCCACAGCTTGACAGTGCCGTCGTCGCTGCCAGTGCACACCAGCTGAGGACCACGGCGCGCAGGGTAACAAGAGTTCACGAAAGAGGTATGGCCTTTCAGACGCTTCACACGCTCACCTGTTTCTGCGTCCCAGATACACACAGTCTTGTCGGTGCTGGCAGAGAACAGCAGGCTACCGTCTGTGTTGTACTGAAGTTCCATAACTGCTCCACTGTGTCCCTTTAGTGTCGCGTAATTCTCGCATTCTCCGTAGACGTTCCAAATCAAGACAAGGCGGTCAAAGCCAGCCGAGGCTAAGGTGGCCCCACTGGGGTGAAATTTGCAGCAGTACACTTCCCCCTCATGTCCTGTGAGAAGCATAATCGGGGCCTCGAGGCTGGAACTGCGAGGTGGTCCCGTAGGCATGAGTTGTTGGGACTGCGCTGCGACTACGAGCTCGTTGCGTGGCCTCTTCACAGTGGCTGGAACCACTGCCATTTCGGCAGAACGTTTCTGTGGTTCAATCATTACTGCACAAGAAGACAGACAGCGTCAACTCGCCTGGCCTCTGCTGCCTCTGTTAATCAAAACAAAACTCGTGTACACTACCACACCTCACCTTTCAATCGCTGCGCAATTACGTCCAGTGTTTCCGGGTCAAACTGAACTACTTCCGGATTTTCAAATATTTTTATTTCTAAAGTTGCTTTGTCTTTGGAAAAAGACATTTTAAGCGCGAAGCGAATGTCTTTGGTCAAAACGAATTCATGTGATTGTAGCCTGCCACCCAGAAACAGGCCTGGCAACCTAAAATAAAATGTAAAACACATAGACGCAATTACCCCTCCATCCAATAGGTGTCTCCTAAATGAGTGGAAGAAGTGAGTATCATAAGGGGCGAGTTCGGTCCTTTTTGGAATTCATGGACATAGAGCCTTTGACAGTTCAAAGAAGCCTTTTCGCTTGTTCGCGGAGACTTGGGATGTCTGAAACAGGATGGCAACTTCGCTGTTTGCAAGCCGTCAACGCCAAGCGCACACAATAGCCTTTGTATGAATTTGAGTTTATTACTTGCCAATCATCACTCGTCCCTATCCTTGGCTGGTTAACAAATCCATAACTGGTAGCCTTCTTTAGTGTAAAATATAAATTTGGTGACTGTATGACTGACAGTAGGTGTTGTTTTTTTCCAAACGGTACTGAATATTTCTATCAAGAGATTAAATATTTGCATATGCCCATAATTATATAAGGTAAATTAGTTTATCAAGATTCACTCAATCAACAAACTAATTATTTAACCACATTGATGTGTTAGCTTTGTCACATTTTGCACATGGTTTGTGGTGCTATGACTAATTAGCATCAAACTGCTAATTACAATTACATTTCCACCTCATCAATGTTAAAGTGATGACACTAATAGGCATATAACAGAATATTTGCTAATTGCTAAATCCCTGTGCTACGATTACTAAAATGAATGCTCACCCATGGATGTGTATGCATGTTCGCATACTCCTCGTGCTGGGAGGCGTGACATGAGGCATAGCCGAAATTTGCACAGAGACTGAAGTTGAAATACTGCTCATGAGATGACAGCAGGATGATTGTCACTTCTTCTAACCCAGAATCCAGAGTGGCAAGAAATTTAGGGCTGAAAATAGGCCACACGTATTATAGCAGTCCACCACGTTCACTCAGCATGCATTGCGAGACCTTGACTATCCATCTGCATGAGAAACCTGTACATGATTCAGGAGAGGCTTAGAAACATCATTATGGCAGTGGGGGTTGAAAACTGTTCTCCTCTGCAAGTTCAGTGAGTTTGAAGTTTAATTGTACTGTGAGATACGATGCTGACTGGACGTTCACCAGACAAGGTCATGAGAATGTCCTACATCCACACGGGAGAAATATGATCCTAATACAACAGTGCTTATAGTTTTGTTTTTTTTTGCTGTGTAGGACAGATGGGAATAAATTAAAAATGCTTAAGTAACAACTGCTAGAGAGAGATGGGGTTGAGAATTAGAGGCAACCTCATGTTGGAATCTAGACCATGTCCTTGTGCAGTTGCCCCATATGTGGTCAGGATCCTGCAGCTTATGCGGTATAGTTCCCCTCAGCAGACCTTCTTCACTCAACCCCCCAACCCCAACATATTTTCAGATGGTGAGCATGCAGGGGGTACGTTTCATCACCGCTACTGTTTGGGGATCTCATAAGCCTTCTACAGCCAGTGGTAAGTCAAACTTTCCTGCACAAAACTTTCTGCCTACTGAATATCTGGGTTTCCTACCTACAAATTCTGACAGATGAAAGGTTGTGTGCTCTTGATGATCAAATGAGCCTGGATGGACAGCATTAATTTGTGAGGGAAGCAGGAGTTCTCCACTTGGCCAAAACCTCCAAAAAAGTGAAGTGAACCTCACAAGCAGGAGTCAAGGAGTTTGGAGTTTGCTGTAACTTGTTTTACAAGATGACTGGTGACATTTTTGCCTGTCAGTCAACATATGTATGGCTTTGATGACATGTAAATATAATGACATGGTAGTATCACACTGCCATCGAGTAATGTGTAAATGGAGTTCTCCACTCGGCCAAAACCTTTCCCCTCAAGATGACAAGATGACTGGTGACATTTTAGCCTATCAGTCAACATATGTAGTTGGCTCTGATGACATGTAAATATAATGACATGGTAGTATCACACTGCAGATTATCTGCTGCAGATTATGTGCAATTAAACCTCAAAACTGCATTGTTAGAGAAGACAAACTGAAGTGTTTTACAGTTTTGAAATGTGTTGTGTTCCATGCATGGTGGTACTTTGTCTCAAATGTATTTTATTTGTTAAATCATATTTATCAGTGTTCAGACATGTTAACTCAAAGGACTGAAATTTCTGTGTATCTTTTTAAATAAAGATACTTTCTTTGTAAAAGTCACTTCCTAGATGTATTTATGACGGATTATTCTATGACTAACAGGAAAAAATGGGTAAGAATGGCACAGTTGGAATGTGTCTCAACACCACCATATGCTAGCCTGCTGCTGGTTGCAGATTTGCATAAGGCCGCTTCCATTCATTCCAATGTTGTGCACACCCAACTATTGTAAATGCTTAGCAGTATGGACCTGGGCCAGTGTAGACACAAATGAGGAATAGCACCAATTATCTGGTCATATGCTGCCTGAAGATGAATATGCAGTGACTGTTTCAACAACAGCGCCGCCTGACTCGTGCCTCCCGTGGACAGGAGGGGGCTGTGAATCATTATCCCCACTTCACTTTTTTGCTCCCCCTCCACACACACACTCACACACATACCCATTATCCCTACATGAGTGTGGTTCCTGAATCATCAATATACATTGCTATATTGCTATCTTGACCCTTTTTTCAATGTTTCAGTTTTGGCCCCAGGAACATATACTGCAATTGTAGAGAATTGGCCACTAGAGGGCCCCATGACACTAGAGACCTACAGCTCTTGGTTCTTGCTGGGAACATGCTGCTAAATAACAAGCTACTCAACTGGACAGGTTAGAGATATTGTCAAGGCTAAACTTGTGTCAGAAATTGTATCATTATCTGACTGCCCCACCCCTAAACCACCAATGTTCGAATGCTCTATCCTGGATAACTAGTGTCCTTTGATTTTTGTGAAACTACCATTCAGCAGACCTAGTTGTTCTTCGGCTTCTTAAACAGCAGAGGTCACCCTTGTTCCATGTGATATAGTTGGCAGACTTGTGAGTGAAGTCTATTTCTTTGTTATAAGATTGACCTTTCTCTTTTAGCCAAAGTGTGTTTTTCCCCCCTTTAATTTCAAAACCTAATCTCAGTGTGTGTGCATATGTTTGTTTGTTTGTTTGTGTGTGTTAGGTAGGACGTGTATGAAATTCACTATGACTAACCCCTATGTCAATACCCAATGATACAAAACTTTAATTTACATTTTACATTATTCAGCTAAATGTAATACTACTGTTGTTTCCTCTGTCACTCACAACTCAGTTCCATAATACAAACGGGTGACTTATTGAAAGAGATCGCTTGAGATTTCCTCCACACAAGTCACTCAACCCATGTGTCTCAGCTAGCCCATTGTTCAGTTCAGCCTGATATAAGAAGTTCCCCTTTACTTCTGCTGCGTAACAGTGTGATGCTAAATTTTTGGGTCCTGTTGTTGTTGTTGTTGTTCTCTGGTGGTATAATCGCACCAGCCAGAATACTAATGGTCTGACTACATCTGCTTTTTTGTTCACAGTGGCAAAAGACGAATGGCTCTTTGAATGGATAGTGACATTTGCATAACAAGTGTCGATTTGGAGCCCACAAGCATCCCATCAGCATTTAAAGTGGTGAGAGGGAAAGAATACACAGACTTGATCTTAGGTTTGGGAGTGAAGTGTCCAGATTTAAACATGGTGCTTTGAGTGCTTTGTTTGCTTGCCTTCTTGAGAGTTGTCGAGACTTTGTGTCAGTTAATGACAGGTCTTTGAAGGCTAGCATGCCTACATTAAATGTATTCCACTTCAATCAACCAAATTATAGAGCTGAATTAAATGTTGGCATGTAGATGCTCCCATCTTTCCCGCCATTTGTAGCTATTGCCATGACAACAAGTGAATCCCAGTGAATATGGTTTGGATTGGGAAGTGTTTTCTTCAGCTTGTGAATGTGCCGTCTGTTTCCTACAGGTTTGATAACGTCCAAAATGTCCTTATCATCCATCCATTTTATCTCACTTTCTCTCACTCAGCATCCCAAATACTCTCACTCACTTTCTCTCTTATGCACTAGCAGACACACAAACACAAAACACACACACCCTTTCTCTCTCCCTGTCTTCCTCCTTCTTCTGTATCTGGCCTTCACATGCTTTGTCTCTGTCAGTCTCTCTTTATCTCTCTATCTTTTAGCATTTCTCTCCTCTTTTTCAATTCGGTTATTTCTAGTTCTAGTTCATTTTCCTTGCTTCCTGTCTCTGCCTCTTTCTCTCCTGTCCTTGCAGTGTAAATTCTTTTTGTTCTAATAGGGGACTTGAGAGCTTCCCCACTGTGTTCAAGCATACTGCTGCCTGAGCTGTCTCTGATCAGGCCAGAAGGACTTCACTGGCATCACCATGGGGTGGTAATCACAGCTTTTGTTCACACTGCAGTCAGTGCTACAGCAACAGGTGTGACTGCCTGCTGAGAACGGAGCATTACATAGCATCACAATGACACTGTGCCTCTCCAGTCTGCTCTATACATCAGAGAGAAGTTTTGCTCATACACAAACAGTATTTGTGGACCAGATCTGAACCACAACTGGGCCAGGTCTGAACCACAGCTGGGTCAGATCTGAACCACAACATTTTGATCTAGTTCAAAGTCTGGAAAACACTCAGGAATCAACAGATGTGTTTTTTTCTGTTTCTTTCTTTTTTTCAGAAGCAGCCAGCAATCCTCTATGCACATTTCTTTGCCAGTCAGTCTCCAAACAAATAATTGAAGTAGTGATTTATCTGATCTGTGTCAAAAACAAATGACAGAAAAATGGCAAACTGACAAATTGAAACTAAAAAGTCTGATTGCTTCTATGTGCTCTGAGTACGGACTTGATTGCAGAGGGTCTTTCGATGCCTCTGATGAGAGAACAACTCCCTCCTCTGTGATGAGCATGTGCAAATGTGGAGCTTGAAGCTAGTTTGACTAAATTAATTTAAATGACCAAAATAGTAATTTTGCTGCTGACTCCTGAGCACACTCGAGTTTTCAATACTAATCACATTTTTTTGTTTTTTTGCTGTTTTATGTTTGTCTTTTCCTCAACCTGATCCAAACTCCTGGGTGAATGAGTTTATTAAAAAATGGAAGAAAATCAGGATGTCAGGAGTTCCTAACACCAGGAGCCGTTCGTGGTGCTGAAATATACGTGTTCAGTCACTGACTGCAGTTTTTTTACACAGCCACTTCACACACATGAGTTTCTGGACCTCTTTTTATCCCTTACCCATGCACACCAATACCAACATGTTCAGTGGAGTAGCACTTGATAAACAATGGATTTTATTGAGTACAATAGATTTATATAGAACTTAATAATCAGAGTGACAGTAAAAATGTTTGGCAGTGTTGTGAGGGATTGTCATCAAACATCTTCACTTGTGTTGAGGCCTTAATCAATGACACTCCACCTGGACCAGTGATGCTGGTTGTAATCCAGTGCTAAAGAGGAACCTAAATCTCTCATTCAGGACTAGAATCAGTAGCTGTCCGTGGTGCTGATGCAATGATATTAGTCATTGGTATTTACAGATTTAATCCAGAGGCAGTATGTGTAATACTTTTGTAGGTGTGTAGGAGATTGTTTAGGAGAAGTAGCATATGGTAGACACAACTACTTTAAATAATTTACAAATCATTGGGTTTTATCAGCTAGAACAGAAGTGGGAAAGAATAGATCTATTTCTACACAGATCTATTTCTGCTACGCTGTGCTGCCATGTTTCTACAGAAGCCCAAAATGGACAAACACTGGCCTTTCATGTTTCATGTAACCAACACAAACAAACAACAACAACAAAAAACTCGACTTCTTATTTGCATGGATTGATGAAAAGGGGGCATTTAGTTGTGATCTGCAATCTAACAGCCAAATGCCATTAAATCTACATCACACCTTTAACACATAACCTTGTATATGTAGATGTACTTCAGATGCATTGCGAAGGACTGATACTTACAGTTAGTTATGAAAACATATTCATGAAATGCGTGCTTCTCAGTTACTTGTAATTGATGAAGAATGTCTAGAGAGATGGTCACCACACTAACCAATGGCAGGGGGGTCAATTTCCTGTTGCTTGCTGTGGTTTGGCAGTAGACTGTTTGGGTCCATTAATGTTATGCCAGGATCAGGAGCTGGGTGTTGAACTTCAGGTCAAAAGGCTCATCAATATCGGTTTAATTAATTTTAGACATATCAGGTATTCTGCCCAATCAGCAGTAGAATTCTTTGTGGGTGGTGGGACATTCCCTAAACATAATTTTGCAATGACACATAACTCAATTATTCAAATTATTTGTATATGTTCACTGAGAGTTGTAATGGACATGACAATGCATGCTAGAAGTTTTCCTTGGGCTTAAAATTTCAACTGCATTTTTGAATAGGTACATGACTAGTGCTGTAGCGAAATATGATATCGAGTGGAAGCCCTAGGCGACGCTAGGCTGGCTAGGAAACATGAGCCTAGAAAGTCATTTACTAAAACAACTTTCAGCATCTCCCTGTGTATGCACAGACAGAGAGAGAGAGAAAGAGAGAGAAACATACACACATAGACATTGTACGTCAGTGTCAGCACCCTCTGCAATATCCCAGCCTGCTCCAGGGGTGGGTTCTATTCCTGCTGCATCAGCACAGATTTTATGAATGACCATTAAACACACACACACACGCACAAGCACACACACACACACGCACAAGCACACACACACGCACAAGCACACACACACACACGCAACGAACAAAAAGATATCACAAGACACACGTATGCAAATGCACTAATATAAACTATTGCACGCTTATAATATGTTGTGCACACCCTTAAATACAGCACAGCCATATACAAACACTTTACAATGATCATAAATACCCTTTTTCATACACACAGTCAGTTTTACACATACAGAGTCAGTTTTAGAGTGAATGAGAAGATTGCAGTGCCCTTGCAGTTCTAAACAAACGCACACACACACACCACACACACACACACACACACTGTACTGCAGCATGAGTGTCCACACAGGGGCATGTTATGCCCTGCGGTGAGAGTAACTATTCACACACACACATACTGGAGAGATGCAGTGTGAGTGGACTGCAGTGTGAGTTATTCATGAAACATTCAGGCTGTTCCAGCAGCTCTCTAATGATCTGATGAGCGGACAGTAGAACCTTTTACACCCAATCGATATAGCTGTGCACACACATGCCGTCTTGGAAAATCTCTCTCTCTCTCTCTTTCTCTCTCTCTCTCACACACACACACACACACACACATACCAGATCTATTACAGGACAAAATGTAAAGGAGCACAATGTATTTATTTGCATGTGTTATTCTTAGAGAGCACATACACAAGCACACACACTCTCTACCCCTGATCATGACAAACCCATTGTACTGAGAGATTACTGTAACTGCTGCATGGTAAAGGTTTGGGGTGAGGTTGCTATAGTTGCTTCATTATCACCAATTAGAAGTAATTTCTGACCTTTTTATTGTGCAGATTGCATAAAATCTGGGCAGAAAAGTCTGTAGACGTGTACACTGGTCAGATAGTCAGACCAAAAAAGGCACAACAAATGCACATACATTGCCCCTACACATGCACATATGCATAGACTCTCTTTGAATGCACGCACAGGCACACGCGCACACACACACACACACACACGCACACACACACACACACACACACACACACACACACACACACACACACACATTTACAGGTTCTGATGGATGCTATAGTGGGGTAGAGTGGGTGATCCTTCCGTGTGTGTCACCTTTAGCACAGACCTCAGGCTCTGTCTCTGTGGTTGCCAGGCAATTCTGCAGCGTTCTCTCTCCACACCTGGGCCCCCACGGTGACCAAAGGCTTCAATCCTCTGATCAGAACTGACAGGTTTTACTGAATTAAGCCTTTAAGGGGCTGTGCTGTGTGTGTGTGTGTGCGTGTGTGTGTGTGTGTAAATGTGTGTGTCTATAAATGCGTGTGTATGTGTAAATGTGTGTGCTTATAAATGCGTGTATGCGTGTGTGTGTGTGTGTGTGTGTGCATGTGTGTAAATGTGTGCGTCTATAAATGCGTGTGCGTGTGTGTGTGTGTGTGTGTGTGTGTGTGTGTGCATGTGTGTAAATGTGTGTGTCTATAAATGCGTGTGTGTATGTATGTGTAAATGTGTGTCTGTAAATGCATGTGTGTGTGTTGGGGGGGTGGAGGGGGGGTGGATGTGCATGGGGAGACACAATCGCAACCTGGCTAATGGGCTATATGCCTCAACCACTTTCATCACAGTCAGAATAGGCCAGGAGAGAAAAGGCCAGTCTCACACAGCGATAGTATTCAAATGGTTGGTCGTCTAATTTATTCAGTTGAATTGCTTTCCCATATTGACTCATAAGAGCCCTCATCATTTAGTTTAGTAGATTGTTTTGTCTTTTGTTCAGAAAGCATATCAAATAATATTAATATATATCATACATTTTTAAATGTTCTGCATTAAAAACATGGTTTTACACAAAAGATGTAAAATATTTTTTCACATTAACTGTAGCAGATTTACGCCTTCAGACATATGCTTTGAATCCACCATTGCTCATCAATACTAACAGGCAGAATAGATTTTCTGGTTTTCCAAATTGCTCTTGTCAGTGGGTGACAAGACCTTGTTCTTCATTTTCCACACCAGGCCATTGCTCAAACAGCCATAAACAGTGACTGTCTGATCAATTATGGTTCTACTGCACAGTGTAGGTCAACGGACCTCAGTGGAAAATAACTGTCCTCCTTTGGCTGAGTATCGGAGTCAGTGTTTCACATTTGGCCATTGACCACATGAGAGGTAAAAGGCACCTCACCTCTCAATGCAGTAGACAGTTGATAGTTTTGATGTCCACCATATTCTGTTAACTGCAGATGCAGATTGCATATGGTGTGAAAACAGCAAGAAATGTGTCTGTTGACTACAACTAGCCGACAAATTGTATTTAGAGTTTTGAAAATGAGGCTGAAGATCGGACAAAAGTTTGTTAGTGAATATAAAAAAACTTGCTTTTAAAATACATTTTAGCCAAACCACATTACATAGCCTGTATATACAGTATACCTATATTCTAATGTGATGTTTGAAACTATTTAAACGTGTGCCTTGTTACACACTCTCTACATGCCAGAATGCAGGAATGTGAAATCAATGTTTCTGTGCTTATGAATGGATCAGTTTGTATGTAAGCCACAGCTGTGATGGTAAATTTGAACTCATTACGGTGATGAGTGAAACTGCCAAGTCAACATATTCTCGCCACTTGCTGTGTGGGGGTAAAACACACTACATCATGTCATGATAGCTGAAAATAGCCGTCTTGTGCACAGATGAGGAGAAAGTTAAAGCATTTGTCTGGTCCTCGTGCATAAGTGGAACTTATTGGGAGTGACAGCTGTGTTTGCATGAATAATTCAGGAACTGTCAAAGTTCACAAGGTTCCCCAATGACTCTGGGGACTCTGGAGAGGTTCACTCTAGGGCCTCTTTCTTCCTTCTCCTGGTCCTCCTCTCACTAGTAGCTGAATCTAATCCTGAACCTTTCAGAATTCATTCTCACACTCACACAGAGGAACTTGGTGGTGTTCTGAGAATAAAAACACAGTATTAGGTCATGGATTCGACACTTTTTTAATTGTTTGTTTATATGCTTTTACAGCTAAAAAACAAATTAGCAGGATTTAATGCTCTCTCTAGCCCCATAGCTCTGAACATGCTACTTTTGCTGATCATATTGATCACTGGGTTTGACTATAGGCTGACTGCTTAGGGAAATCTGCCTCCTATTTCACTGAGCTTTGTAACAAAACACTTGGGTCCCATATGACCCTGTTGCTCAGAACAATTTAGACAAGCGCATTAGACACTGCTGGAAAGTGGAAGTTTGAGTTTTTAAGTCTCCTATTGTTTTTGTTACTGGTAAGTATAGCTAAATCGTGTATCTAAAACAAAAAAAATGTGTATCTGAATAAAACACATAATTGTGCCCAATTGTGCCCAACAACTAATCTGGTTTTGAGAAGTGTAAAACAGAACTCATACTACAGCTTTGATCACTGTAATGTTTGGATATTAAGCATGGTCAACAAAGGATAACATTACTGTGCTGTGTACCAGTACTGGCTAGCAAGTTTTAGCAAGGTAACTTTGGGAAAGTTAGCAAAGTATATTTTCTCACTATACATCTTGAAATGGCCTTGTGAAATAATCATAATCATATGAATTAGAACTTCATGAATATTACATTTTAAACAGACCAACATACAGAGATAATTCATAGTGGGCCACCACACTGACAAGATAACGATCATATCCAAATAGGAGGCAGTAAATAGCATTGGGCTCCACAGGCTCTTGTGTTTTTTTAATCACCTGTGTTGTTCCCTCTGTTCTCTGTTGGCCCTTTTTCAAATACAAAGTCTAAAAGTTAAAAATATTAAATGTTTATGTTAATGTTAATGTTAAAAATAGTTAAAACATATAAAATGTAACACATTAAGTTAGCTTTACTCATAAACCGACTTTGGACAGTGGCTGGCATTTCATTTAGTGTGCCTATATGTTTGATTGTTACAGATTTGGCTTGAAGCTACTCAATCAGTTGCTATGGCAGCCCCATAGTGCACAATGCCACTTTAGGGAAGGACTATTCAAATTTGAATGAGTGACGTGTTAATCCAGTTCGGTTGGCGCAGTGTTTGCACTTTAATATCAGCAGCCTCAGCTTCATGTCCAAGGAAGAGCAACCTTTTTTCACTCACTCACAAACCCAAACATACTCTCTCTCTCTCTCTTGCACGCTCACACACAAACACACACAAACACTGTGTGTGCATTTTGCTCAACCTTTTGAATCCCAGTCACATTTAGGGCCTGACCCGTGTCCACCAGATGCTTGTCAGGATTAGCTGCTGACAGGGACAATGTTGATGATGCCTGATTCTCAGTTCTCACAGTGACACGGTCAAGCTGCTTCATATGCAAAAAACTATTTATGAGTACACAATACATTGAGGAGGTGCACTTTTAATATAGCTACCCATTTATCAAAACCATGCAGTCTCTGCTGCCCTTGGGCATCTTTATAAATATATTCAGTTCCCGAATAAATATGTATTAGAACCATTTAAAGACCTCCAAGGATACACTGTTATATATATAAATGTAAAACAAGTGTGAAATAAAGCGTCCTTTCCAAGATGGTTGGCAGCTGTTATTGGGAATAGGCCACTGGATGAGCTCTTAAATGAGGCATAAGCTTCCACTTGATACATTAAATGTCATTACAGCAGCATAATATCAGACAGAGGAAGCCAATAAGTAACAATCACCCACATGACAAAGAGGACACATGGTAATGGATGGCTCAGATACACATGGATGAGATTATAAAAAGCACCCTTTGCAATGGTTAAGCAGTCTGTTGTTGGATTTCTCATTTTAATTCAGCTCCATTTGCAAGAGGCCCGTGAGTTCCCTGTTGTGCTGAAAAATTTGTCAGGACTGATGTCTCTCACACTGGGTGTTGTGAGCGGCGTGATGCATTCAGGACAATATGCCATCATTGTCCCAACATGACCTTCCAGCAACAACAACAACAACAACAACCAAAACAAAACAAAATGGGGTGGTGAGGAAAAAAAAACAAAAACTACAACTTTGCCAAAGGCATGGTGTTTGTCTTCATGCAGTCCAGATGGTCTAGTGTTGTAGTGTGTTTGTGGGGACCTGCTTTTTGGATCCCATATGTTCTTTGCAGCAATGAGTCTCAATCTCAGTTTGCACACGTAACAAAGGCATGACCAGGGGCGTGTGTCTGCTCTCGTCTGTCTCTCTGCACGGTGCCTCCGCATCTCACTGCCACGGCCACCGTGTCACTGAGGCCGACCATGCCCTTGCCAGGTTAAGTTGCGTCCATTGCCAGGCCCGTTTGGTGCGTGGGCATGAGACATGCTGCATTATTGCATCTTGTTAGGTCATTATAGCAGCAGGACAATTAATGAGAACACAACACCAAGACATTCCCTCTGCATTCCTCGCAGCGGATTTCCTTTTGTTTGTTCTCTCTTTCTCTCTCTCCATTGAGCCTCTTCTTCTCTTCTAGACTCCTCTTCTTCACTGCTTCCCTCTCTGTCCTGACCCTGTTTCTGTTTTTCTTTTCCACTTCCGCCATCTCTATCATTTTATTCCTCTCAGCTGATGATATGCTGCTGCTGCTGCTATGGAAACGTACAGTTTACAGGCCAGGGTGGTCGTTGTCTTCCTCCTCCTCCTCCTACCCACCCCCCGTTTGGTAGGCTATATTATGGGATACTTAGCTTTTTTGTACAGTAGGTCTGTTGTTTCAGACATTGGTCATTGGTCTTTTGATGTAAATGAATGAGTTTGGATTAATTACGCCCTTGTGTGAAATCTCATCTCACCAGTGAGAAACATATCTATCCGGTATAGACTACACAAAGACACATATTCCGATGACATCATACAAAGACATCATATTCTGCACAAATTAGCCAGATTCTTTCAAACGAACTTTGAAAAGCGCAGGTTATTCATCCCAGACCATTTCTTTGTGACTGTGTCTGTGGCCATTGTGATGTTTCTCTCACTTTTTACAATCGTCCAATTTTATTGCCTACAACTGTAATGTCAACTTTGTAGACAATTTAAGGGAAAGGATGTTGACATAACACGCACAGATTCACAAATAAAATCTAAACAGACTTCTATAGCCTAGCCTATAACGAAGAGGTATGTGTGCTTGTTGCGAGCGTTGGGTTCGGCCACTCAGCCTTCCAACCTGATTTGACCTGAAATACAGCTACTTTCCTAGACTGTCATCTTACCGAGCTGACTGAAAAAGGGGCGTGGATTACATCTCCTGTACCGTCTTCTCTGTTCTGTCGGCAAGCTTTTGACTTCATGAGTCTTTGTGTCTGGAAAAAGAGCATGCCCACCTCGTAATGACCGTTTTTTGGCAAACATATAAATCTACGAAGGACTTTAACAAAGACGCGGTCCACGTCAGATAGGGTGCTATCCCGCATCGAAAGCGGACTAGGCAAGCGCTCGCACTGCTGGATGTTTGTGGCAGCTATTAACAACGAATAATGAGGAGAGCTGATTGTCCCGCTGACTGTGTCCATAAACCCACCGTGGTATGAAACTGGGACCGTGATTGAGAAACTACATTTGTGCTCAGTCGCTAATGCGAGGAAAGATGGGAAACCAACTACTTGGAATTGTCCTGACGTTGGGGTTTGTTTTAGAGGTGAGCCGTTTGTTGTTCGCAGCACTCTGCACCCAGCGGGATCCTTGTAGGTGTCCTGTGCAAAACACAATAGGATGCCAGACAATATAGTTTTGGTCTGAGGATGTACTGTAGTTATAAAGACAATAATCACTTCGACTGATATTTCTATAGATCTCTATCGCTAATGTTGTTTATAATATTCAAGTCAAGTAAGCGAAGACAGGCGTACAGTATTTCATGCAATTATCCTTTGTCCTCTTAGTATTCATCAAAGTATCACTCAAGGCATTTTACTCTAAACGGTGTAATCTCACTTAATGTTTTGTCCTGTTTATGCGATGGGACAGGCTATCGTAAGCTGCTCAGTCTGTGGTGATTAGTAAAGAATAATAGAATCACAAAAAAACTTGACGGTTCAGTAGCCTACATTTTGGGAACTCTTTGTCTGCCAGAACAGTGTGTGTTACCTTGATATTAGACCAATCCTATAGCTTGCTGGAAATTTTTGAGACTCTTCTAGCGAGTTGTTTCTTTAACGAGCACGGGCTAAATGCAGTTTTACGAGAACAAAGATGCTTATATTGGCTGTTCTGTATAATTCAGAACTGACCTCTTGGCTGTTTATTCCAACTCTGCAATCCAACAAGAGCAATAAACATCACCATCTGGCCAGCCACATAGCCGAAACTGCCTATCTGTGGACCTAATGGTAATGATTATTTCAAATGGCTGCAGGGCACATGTAGGCTAGAGCTGATAATGCAATTCCAATGCAATGTAGTCCCATTGATGTGCTATTTCAGTGCTGTCTTTTTTATGATACAAAGGCTTTTGCAATTGTTTTCCCATCTCTTTAAGAGTGTTATGACTGTGGAGCTCCAGTCGCTCCATGTTCCTAAAACAGTAGTCTGAACAGCATTTCACATGTGTTTCAGGACAGGACTCTCTTGTTTCTTCTGATTTATTTGACTGGCAGCATGCTGAAATGTTCATAGGCCTCTTCCTCCTGCAGCTCTTCCACACCCATTGAATAATGCAAGGGCATTGTCTGCTTGTAGGCTCACAGGCCTGTGAGTTATGCAGTGCCATGGAGGCTCTTAGTCAGTGCTTGTTTGGTGACAGAAGCAAACTAGATTCACTCTTAAGCTAATTATAGAATAAGGTGTAATGTAGACCGGCTGGCAATTAGGCATTAAAACTAATTAAAAAGGCATAGTTGGTGCCATTGCTTAATTTATCTCTGACTCCTTTAGACAGCATCTCTGCCCTTCACTTCCTCCTACTCTTTGTGAGACAGCAGGAGTTTATTTCGTCAGACCAAATACATTTTACTCTCTACTCAGATGCTTTTATCCAAAGCAACTTACATTTGTCAGCTACTAATTATATCAGGGTCAGTCTCTCCTTAGAGCAAATAGGGTTAAGTGCCTTGCTCAAGGGCACAACAGTGGCAACCAGGATTAAAACCCACAATTTTCCAGGCTGCTTGCATGCTAGCCAGATTCCTTAACCACTACACCACCACCGCACTTTCTCTTTGTGTCTAAATTGGCAGTGCACCAATATGAATGAGGGCACACCTATTCTCATTTCTCAGGTTCTCAACCGTAACTGTAAGCCAAAAATTAAGTGCATCTGATGTGTGTGTGTGTGTGTGTGTGTGTGTGTCTGCATGTGCTCGACGACAGCAGTGCAGTGAAGAAATAAAGTGACTTTTAGGCTTTAAATAAAACATTGGATACCATAAATAAATAAACAAGCCTACCAGCAGAACTCTCTCTCTCTCTCTCTCCCTCTTTCTGAGGCCAAGGCCTGAGCTCTGAGCTCTAGGCTTTAGTCTTCCATGTCGTGGCATTTTCACATCCAGAGACACCTCACAGAAGAGGCTCTGCAGCTTACCAGAGATTCAAGACAGAGAAGAAACAGATAGCAAAGATTAATGTAGAATAGGATGTACAATCCTTGTAGGAGGCTGCTTAGCAAAGGCGCTGCCACTGTGGTCTCTCAGTTTCAGTTATGGATGTGGTCATGGCATCTAAGCACAAGGGTCTTGTTTTTTCTTGTACCATTTGAATATTTTCATAAACAGAAGAGAAATAAGTCATAGAAAGATGTGTAATCCCTCAGGGAAGCTGCTCAGGGGAAGAGATGCTATAATGATGTATTCATTAAGACAAGAGTCATGGTATCAAAACCACGTTTTTCACACACTTTTTGCTTTGTACACATCGTTTAGAGGCAGAGAAGTGATATGGTATCAGTAGAGTTAAAAAGTTTGATCAGGTGCACAGTAACCAAAATGGTCTAATTAAGCATCAGAGACAAGGTTGTTTCACATTGATAAACAGCTTAGCCACATGCTCCTAATGACCTTCATGCAGTCAGAGACCCCAATTCCGCGTTGTTAGAAAGTGTCAGAAAGAGTGACTTGACTATTC
Organism: Tenualosa thibaudeaui; assembly: GCA_027481765.1. NCBI lineage: Eukaryota > Metazoa > Chordata > Actinopteri > Clupeiformes > Clupeidae > Tenualosa > Tenualosa thibaudeaui. The sequence continues at coordinate 12,924,040 of JAIFZK010000008.1, read as the reverse complement.
AAAGTGAGGGAACAAACACCTGTGCTATGAAGGCCTAATCAAAGTGGCGAAACAGTACAGCACAAATGAGACGAGAAGGATGTTTCAGATAAACTGGAAGTAAACCTGAGATAAATAAAATGGAGTTGGGTGTAGCCAATTTTCCAGGGAGTAGCACGGTAACCACAGGTATTACTGATGACATCTTGATGACATCCAATAAGGATCTGATTCTGCTGCACTGAATCAGAATCTTATTGGCTGTCATTAGTAACACCAGTGCTTACCTTACTACTTCCTGGAAAGTTGGCTGCTGCGACATGGGTGCATAATAGGGGTGTGTTGTTCCTGTTTGTTTGTGGTTTGGTTCACTATAGTGCCCAAAGAGCACATGGTCTAGATGTGGCCCAGTAACATGCTTAACCCATGGACATGTGCACTCATATTCAGCATAGTTTGAAATAATACAGAAGTTTTTAGGTTTGAGTGAAAAGTGCTTTTAGAGCACCACAACACTGAAGTATATTCCTCTAAATTGTGAGTGAGCCATCCCCTTCATTTTCACTGTACTAATCACAGAAAAAAAATACTTTGAGGTATTAATTGTCTATTCAGGTGTGGTTAAACAGTTAATTAAGGGGTCATTTAACTGATGTGAGGGGAAGGAATTACCCATATCACTGCACTATGAAACCATATTTCTACTAAAGCTTAAACTGATGGATTTTATGCTGTTGTAACAAGCTCAATTCAGACTCATTTTCTGGTAAGTGGTCTTTCAGTATTCGACTCCCAGTGGTAAGATGTTCATGACAGAGAAGCTATCTGGGAAAAGTCTTTATTAGAGACTTTCCAAAGAGAAAAATTGAAACAACACAAGCGTTCGTCTAAGGATTGGATATGTCGTGTAGTATTAGTTAGGGGATAACTTCATAGTCTCTTGTGGTTCTCTCTCTACCAATCTCTCTATCTCTCTCTGCATTTTACTATTTCTCATATCAGCAACAGCTGTTTAAGGCTAATGCTACAGGTCAGTGCTCAGTAAACTTTCAGCTCAGCGCCAGTCTAACACCTCCCAGGCTCTCCTCTCTTTGAACAGGGTTCAGCCTCTTACAAGGGCACATCTGAGGCAGCCGACGTGACCGCCATATTGAATGCCCTCTCCACTGCATGTGGGTGTGTGTGTGTGTAATGTCCCTCGCTCTGTGGGTGTGAGTGTATTTGTGTGTGTGTGTGTGAAGACTTGGCCTCTACTGAAGACATGCACTCACAACAAGAAGTTTTACAGAGCAGTCAAGGGTTCGCTGTGTATTTTACAGTTTGTGTGTCTGCAGTTGAGGCGAAATTCTGAAGGCATGACATGACTAAAAAGTGCTGTGTTCATCTACTGTAGACTGCATAGCCTACTAGGTCTTTAACATATACAGCCCTGAGATGGATTCTCATAGCATGTGCTGATATTATTAGCCATCTTGTTGTTGTTCCATCTCATAGGCGACAAGGTTTGTCTAGAGGGATAAGAATGATTGTAGTTCAGCCAGACATGTTCTCAAGACAGCCATTTCCCCTCTGGGTAGCTGCTGACAAGCTAGAGCATAGCTCTTATTTTACAGTAATAGTGGGGAAGTGAATGACCATTGGTAAATGGGCATTGGTGTGTTTGCTGAATTAGGTTGTGTTTGCTTGTTGTTGACACACAAAGCAAAGACAGGTCTTTCATGTGACGTCTGTGAGCCTCATCACACATGCATTGCCCTGTGTAGTCAGCCAGTAAATAAGAATTCAGCCATAAGGCTGGTAGGATGAACCAATCCTAATGCAATCAGCTTCTAATTATGTCAACCGTGAAGTGACATGGATAAGATAAACAATTATCTTTTAAAAAATAAAAATAAAAAAAAAACTTGATTCATAATTCATTTTCATTTGGGAAATAAATGGTGGACTGAGCTGGTAATGGAATCTGGAATGACTATACTGCTTGCAGGTTATTTCTGTATCAGTGTGTAATTGTGTTGTGCTCACACTGTCTTTACTGGCCTTTCAATTCAGGCCTATTTGTCACAGTGCATCAAAGCACTGCACACACTGCAAGTTATAAAATGAGACGTTTAACTCACAGTTCAGATGCGAACTGAAATAAAAAGACCTGGTCAATGTGCTTCAAATAATCAGTGAAAAAAATGAAATGGATCCTGAGTTTTTGGAATATAAAAAGTCCTTTAGCGGTGCAAAGATCATCCAGGCATCATTTTAACACCCCAAGCAAATTGAAATGTTCCCTCACTGAAGAGTTTCCAGTGTGAGCGTTTTCAGCTCGTTGAGCAGGCCATACAGACTCCATCTTAAGCAGCAACAGCTGAGACTTGTTCACACTTACAGAACTTTTCTCATGAAGTGCAAACGCAAACACCAGCGTAGCGTGTGTAGCACCTTCTCTCTACAGTGTGAACACTGACATTGTGGAGCTTGCTGGTTAGAAGTGTGTTTGGCACTGCTGTACGACGTCCCTCTCTCTGTGCATGGAGTGCTCTGAGTGGTAGCACATACTGTATGTGAATGAAGACCCTTTCAGTGAAGGATATGTGGAAAGTGTAAGAGATATATTTTTACTTGTGTTAAGAGTAGGGTGACCAGACAACCCCGATTTCCAGGGACAGTCCCCGATTATGGTGGTCTGTCCCCGGTAAAATACATGAAAACCCATTTTGTCCCCAATTTTTGAAGTGAAAACATTACTTATTTTAATGATATTGACTGTAGAAATAGGAATGTCCTCGGCTCCCAAGAAAAATTCAGGTAAATGTCCCTGATTTTCATCTCAGAGGGCTGGTCACCTTAGTTAAGAACATGTTGTTGAAGTGCATTGGAAAGGCAACCATGGTGAACACATCCCTAAGCAGCAAAGATATGAACAGGTAAAAAATGTGTCATCAGAGGGTCTGATTGTAAGTTATTGACCAAAGGAGAAGTGTTTGCTAGTTCCAGGCACAGACACTAACACTAGCACTCAAACACACTCTCGATCAAGTTCAGAGATGTGTGTGTGTTTGCAGAAGGAGCAAAAGCTCAAACTTAAACAGGAGGCCGTGAGGAGAGGAGGGAAAGACAGTATTAATCCATTGCCAAAATTCCTTTCAGGGATTACTGTCCGGCCCACTGATAAGTGGCAACATAAAACACTGCAAAATTATTCTCTAGGGGTTGTTTGTGTTTGCCGGCAGCGGCATTGACATCTAAGCACACGGAAATTATCCATGGTACATTGGTGGACAAGGAGGTGGACAGCTGGGTAAGCACAAACAGACAGACAGATACACACACACACACACACACACAGTCACAAAGAGATAAATGTGTTTTTCAGAGCTATGCAGTGTTATGTTCTTTGTGGCTCTCACCTCGACTTTAATAACAATTTTTCTCCCTGAGTGGAGCAGTGACTAAACAATGTTATCACCAGAAGCTTCCGCAGCCAGGGGGAGGAAAATAGAATTGGGAAAATCTGTCGGCGATCAGATTTCTCCCCTGCTGTAATATCTGTCAGTATGTTACAGCAGGCCCCAACACCTATTACCCCCATCAATCCTGGCTGGACTAATGAAGGATTTTTAACAGCCTGAGATTTCCCAATAATACACTCCTTTCTCTGACACCTACAGAGTTACATTAAGCACTGGTGCAGAATTGTGTGGAAATTTACTTGTCTAGTTGTGTAGGCTATAATGAGAATTTACTTCCTTGAAGCACCATTGTGGGTCTTGTTTTAGAGGTGATTTGTCTATTTGTACACTGTATCTTGACTCTGTGACAACTAATGAGGATTTACTGTCCAGCAGTGCCATTGTAGGTCAGGTCAAGGAAGTGACTTGTCTATTTTTACCCACTCCTGGGTCTTTACTGCTTTAGAGAGATCAAGTCAGCATCTGAAGACAATGTTGGTGGATTAGTTCAATCTGATTTCCTGATACTGAAAGTATTTTGGCATTTAAATTAGGTTGATATTCTAACTTACAAGCAGAATTCAGGACACTGACACTTTTCTAAATCTGAATATTAAACTAAATTGACAACATGATGTCCTGTGTAGGGATGTTTATAATGTCATTGGGGTTGTTTTCAACACTGCAAGGCAACATTATGTTGCATGTGTAGCCACAGGCTGTGTGGTTTGGGAGTGAAAGCGAAGGGTATTTAAACCCTTTTGCAATTCCTTGCATGTACCACATTATCTTCCTCAACAGTCACTTTAGCTCCGTGGATAAAGAGAGGAATCTGTGTGTGTGTGTGTGTGTTTGTTTCTCCTCTGTGTTGCTGGACTAAGGATGATCTCTCGATGCCCGGCTCAGGAAATGTGCTTTAAGGACCAGGAAGCTGGCATTGAGCACACAGTGGGAGTATCGCTAGTACCCGCCTTGTCAGTGTCTGCCAGCAGTCTTCTGCCATGGCTGGCTGTTATTGTGCACTCTGTCGCCTGTTTGGTTGCCCAGTCTGTTGCCCACCTCATTGACAAACAGCCTATTATGCCCCCTGCTTTGTGCCTCCCTGCCCCCGTTTGTTTGCCCCAGAGCTGGAGACCCAGCTCATGGGTGCCTACGGGGTGCTTAGGCGGAGTATGGACAGGCCCTTTACTGTTCCAGTTTTCACAGGAGAAATTTCTGGAACAAATTGGAAAAAAACAACCTGTTTTGTTCTGCTCATGCCAATGATGTACTGTCATGCTCTGTCGCTTCTCCATTCTCTCTCTCTCTTTTTATCTTCTTGGTTCCCTTTGAATTCCCTCTCATTTTCTCCTCTCTAGCTCATTCAATCTATCTATCTATCTGTCTATCTATCCATCTTGCATCCATCTATCTCGTTCTTTTTTATTCCTCTTTCTCCCTTGCTCACTTTTTCTGTCTCTCTCACTGTCTTTCTGTCTCTTTGTATCTTTATTCTCTCTTTCTTTCTGTGCATCATACACGTGTATGTTGTTAGGTGGAGATTTCTGTGTGTCAGAAGGTATTTGTCTGTGTGAGTGCTAAAGAAGCGGTTGGGGCTAAAAGATCACGCCTGACACTCTGTGTTAATTGAACAACGTTGACCTTTCCCGTTCTGTCCACTTTGAATCTGTCCCTGCACAGAATGGGAGGGCAGTCTCTGCAAAACATATCATTCTGCCCACACAAAAAACACCATGAAAACACACAGGGTTCCCCTCTCCATGGACAACTGCAGATTTTACAGTTTTGACTTTTGATTTCCATTAATACATCTCAGGAAAATGAAGATTTGGGAATGTAAAGTGACATTTCTGGCATGAAAATGCCATGGCAGTGAGAATGCTTTTGGACATGGCATGTACGTCTGACAAAACAGAAAATATAAAAAAAATCACACAATCATATTGTGTATCGTGATGGAAGTCTAACACTCTCTCTCACCCTCCCAGCCCCCCTCTGTCTCTGCTGATTTATGTCATGCTGATATATTCAGGGAGTCAGACACACTATGTCTATTGAGATGAAGAGAAAGAACATTGAGAGGGCTGGTCAGCGGCCCCGGCAGGCACACTCAGCATACGGCCCACACAGTGCGGACGCCTCTGAACGCGTACATTGTCTATAGGCCGGCTTTCTCTGTACGTCCATGTTCTCCCCTGCAGCCTTCGTAGGCCGAGGAGACGTGGCAGTGTGAGATAGATGCGGGCATGCAGACTTATTTAATTCAGGGGCATTTATATTCAAGGACATCAATGAGCCTGTCTTATTTGGGTGTACTGAATGGATGGGGTGTTGGGGGGAACAGGAGAGAGCAGAGATGGGTATAATTGAGGGCGACACCAGATCCAGCGGCGGGGATCCAGGTTGTTGTCACATAAATCACCACCTGGCTGATCGTAATATACACCTGTGCCCACATTCCACCCACACCCTCTTCCACACACACACACACATGCACACACACATCCTGAGGATGTCTCGATAAATTCTTGTAATACAGTCATGTTTCTGATGTTTCACTGGTAATGTAGGCCACTTTGATCTGTGGGGGAGTTCTGAATGAGTATAGATTGGCAGTGCTCGAGCCATCCATTGGGACTTGTCACATATGATTTGTATTTCTGTTTTGGAGCACTTTGACAGTTGTTTCCTTTTTCAAACTGGATTTTAGAATCTGTTCAGATGTCAATGCCAATTTTAGACTTTTAACCTCTCTAAAGCATACAGACAGTCTTTGTTGTTGAATTACTTTTTTCTTTATTCACTATTGCCTCTAAACTAGTCTCATTCATCTTCTCATGAAACTGAATTTTGGCAAAGGTCCAGTCTCTGGCACTTTTGTTTTCACTTGTTCCTCAAGCCAACATCTTTGAATCCATTCAAGGCAAGTTTGTATCATGAATGTGCATATCTAATACTTGGTTGAAATATATTGTTACATTTCTGAATTTAAAAAAAAAACTGTTGTCAGAAACAAACTTCATTGCATTGAAGGTAGCAGAAAATATATGTTTGTAAGATCATTAAAAACATAATTACATACATCAATTATGCCACCTCAAGGTACATATATACATACATATATACATACATACATACATTATGCACCTCAAGATTTACCAGCCACTCAGCTTGGTGTCATGATCACATTGCCGACCTGGCATCCATTAATCTCAGCTATCTTAATCCTTTGCTATGTCATTATCCCTGTCCTTCATATCTTCCACCCCTATCTCATCCCATCCTTTGTACTGGCACAGTAGTGTCTCCGACTTACTGTCTGAATATGTGCATGTTTAGGTTTCACTCTGAAAGCTTGAAAACTTTCATCAGATACAGTGACACAGCAGTAAGAGTCTTGGCAACACGGCAGCAGATGTGTTGCAGAGGATGCCTGGAGCATGTTATGCAGCTCACAGTCTTGAGCTGACAGGCATACCAAAACACTGTCACTATGAAAGATAGAATTTAGAAACTGGATTGAAGGTAATGAATGGGTGTTAATGAGTCCTTTTCAAACACAGCCTGCAATCCCCACTCGCCCCCTAACATTTTTTTTTCAGTTGAAAGCTGCAGAAAATGTTTTTATTACTGAGAAAGCCTATATGTTAGCCTTGCACAGAGTTGTAAATAGATGAAATGGCCATTAGCAGAAAATAATTAATCAGGGTTGCAAGTGCAAGTAGTTGTAAGTGCAAGTTGGACTGAGCAAACACTTAGCCCATGTCTCATGTGTTTCCTGCAGCAAAGAGATAATTAAGACAGGGTTAAATGTATGGGTAAGTGATGCTAATCAATTTCTCAAAGTCTTGTGTGTTGTTGTTGTGTCTTGTTGTGATATTCAGCTTTTGACAATAGTGTCTACTAGGACATATAAACATCAACATAAACAAACACAACAGTGTTCATTATTGCTTAGCACACAAGAGATAATGGCAATGATAATGAAAATTACTGTTATGACAAGAAGCTTCAGACCTCAAAGTGATTACCATAATAGGGTTCTGTGTCAGTGTCTTCAGTGTAAAAAAATTATTTAAAAGATTTATTTTTCTTTCATGTTGGTTGTTCACCATCAATCAGTCGTCAATCCATTTTCTTTACCTGTGCAACTTAGTTCATTATCAATCTTTTAATACTTGAGGTGTTCTCTTAAAATTTGGGGCCAGTAGTTGGTTTGAGTCAGGGGTAGAAAGAATGAGTATATTGGAAAGCTCAAGGAGATGATGTAGGAAATGGGATCCTCTATAAAGAAGTAGACATCCCTCACCGCCCTTCAGTGTGTGGTAACTTAAGTTTGCACTGACAGCAATGCACCATCTCTGCCAACAGAGCTCAGAGAATGGAAACTATGCCTACCTATTTTGGATGGATCTCTCTCTCTCTCTCCTTCACCTCCACCCACCACTATACTGACAGACGTCAGTGCACAGAAGCATATTGTAGGGGTGAAGAAGGTATGGAGCTGAGCTGTCGCTAGATAAAAATAACTATATTTATTTTCTTCTCCTCTGCTTGCCTTATTCTTCATTTTCTCTGGATGTGTTTTCCTAGCAGTGCTAGGCACAGGGAAATGTTTGGTGTTTGCCCCCTAAGTTAAGGTCACCAGACCTCTGAGATAAAAATTGGGGCCATGGATTTTCTTTGGAAACCGGGCACATTCCTTTTTCTGGAGTCAACATCATTAAAATAAGTAATGTTTTAGCATCAAAAATTGGGGACAAAGTGGGTTTTCCTGTATTTTACTGGGGACAGACCTCCAAAATCAGGGACTGTCCCTGGAAATCGGGGTTGTTTGGTCACCCTACCCTAAGCGACCCAACCTAACGTGCCTGCTGCTCAGAGTTACCTGAAGTTGGAGGTTGGTGTTGTTAGTGAGGCCCTGGCTTGACAGTTCCTGACACTTTTCAGGACATTTGTTGTCTTGTGAAACGATTGTTTGAGAGCCATTAACAGCTCCTTTTTGCTGGGCATCGATTTTCAAGAGCGTGGCAGAGATCCTCACTTACCTCTCCTGAGGATGATGCACCTTGACAGGTACTTTTTGCTCCATGCAGAGAGATAGAAAGAGAGAGAGCGGGATGGAGAGAGAGATAGAGTAATAGAGAGATGGACACTACCACGGATGGTCAAATTGGGTTCATGTCAAAATAGAAGATGGATCAGTGAATGGTTGAAGTCATCAGCAACTCAAACTGAGGGATATTCTTACTGTGTCCTTTTTAAGTTACAGGAGTTACAGCAGTCCATAGACTGTCTAGTCTGTTTACAAACGTTATATTATTGGATTCGCAGCACATGACAACATAACTGACATAATTAAATAACTTATTTTTCACACAGTTGCTTGTTGCTTTCACTGTCTCACAACCTAGACAATATGTTATTGAGATTTCACCTGTTTCTCATGGGCAGGGGTATTTGGCATTAGGGCAAACAGGTGACATCTGAATTTTGCTTTCCTACGGCCAATATAAGTAGGAGTTATATCAAAATGAAGGTAACAATGAAATAAAAAATATATATATATAAACAATAACAATTGCTCACGAATATCGTATAATTCTATTTGCATATTTGCATGTGCTTATGTTTTTAGCCTTCAAAAATGCCTAGCTCCTGCAGTGTAAAATGACTAATTATTCTATTTTAATACATTCCATCCCCTCCCTGCTGTTGTCTTTGTAACCATACCCACATACACAATGTACTACCAGAGCCCCATTAAATTTCCCTGGTAGTACAAATGAATGACTTTCTCTTTTCTCTATCTTACATTACAGTGTATCGAGGCCAAGAAATACTGCTGGTATTTTGAAGGCGGGTACCCCATCTACTTCATGTGAGTATGGAGTCTCTGCATAGCCACTGCTCCACCGTTTGGTTCTGTGTTGTTGAGGTTATAATTATCTCCCACACCATGAATAGATTATCATAGTCTCGCTGTCTGGGCCACTATCACTGACATGACTTAGTCTTCCTCTTGAACACGTCATATTGTATGTGCATGGCTTTTCATCATCATTGACCCATGTTTCAGTATACAATTTCCCAGGAAGTAGCAAGGTAAGCAGAGGTGTTATAAATGACAGCCAGTAAGATTCAGTGTTGCAGAATCAGATCCTTATTGGATGTCATCAAGATGTCATTAGTAACACCTGTGACTAGCTGCAAAAGCAGGCTACACTTGTCGCTGAGAAGGCTTTGCTAGCTCATAAACAAGGCCGTGATAAGTTGATAGCTGGTTGCTAACTTGCTAACACAAGTAGGTGGCTACTAGAAACATTGTATATCACCACAGATGTATTTTCAGATTTAGCAGTCAACATTTCTCATCTGGTTTTACAAAATACCAAGTCATGAATCCCAAACTTTTTAGTTTAGCACAGAAATAGTCATCTTTGCGTTAGCTCTGCCATTTTGAATTTTTTGTTCTATTTCAAAGTACCTTGTCATGCATGCCTGCACTTGCATTGTTTGCATTGCTTAACATTTGCACAGAATAGGCTTTTCTTCTATTCTGAAAACGCCTAGCTGGCAACCTGTTGCTTGTCGCTGTCAAATGCTCACCATCATTGAAAATGAATAGAAACCTGTCACTTAGTAGCTGTCGCTAATCGCTAATGTGACTTAGGGGTAATACAACTTGCTACGCCAAAGCCGAAATCAATGCACACACTGAAAGAAAAATATTCCAGTCTTGTAAAACTATTTCTACGCAATATGAACTGAATTCTTGCCTTGATAGAAAGGTCTGTAATCCAGTAGCCCGGTAATAAAATCAGACCCTCGATTTACACTTTCGTTTTGTACAGAGGGTCTGGACATTCGGTAGTGAGATTCGATTGCTTGCTTGAGGTATTTAAGTTTTAAAAGATTGGATCAGCCCCTGACTGATAGCTTGCCTCGACTGATAGCATTCTAGCTCTGCATTCACAACACCTCCCTCTGTTCGCTGATTGGACAGGTTAAAATGCCTCCTAAGACAACGACCTCAATGGGATCAAATCCAGACCAGCACTGTAGGGAGATAATAATCAAGCAGAAGTGCTTGGAAGGCATGGCCAGGCTAGTAATCCAGTACTCTTTCTGTCAAACTGTATTGTTCCTTTGCAATAATCCATTATGTATTTAAAAGAATGTATATGCAATGCGTACCTACTGTGTGTGCTGTATTTGCACTATGTACAGTGTACACAGATGCATGGAAAACAAGCGGTTTGGAAAGTCATACACAGTCCTAGCCAATCAGCATGCTTCTCCAGTCATTCTCCAGTGCCAGAGGGAGTGATGTGATTTGATTGGCTGCCGACCTCAGCTATCAACAACCTCATACCAGAATCACAAATTTTGCAACTTTAAGACTATTCTGCGGTTCATTTGATTCCCAAAGGCTCAACAATTGCCCTTGCAGGACTGGCGCAGTTGGCACAAGGTGCCCAAGGTAGTATGGAGAGCAATGTAATGAGAGAACGCTGCCTCCCAGAAACAGCAGCACCAGTGTCTGGCTGCCAGCCAAATGGAATTGCTTTGTAGCTATTGTTAGAGTGGAAGGGGATGTAGCTGGGACTTTGACATTGAGGAGAAGGAGAAGGAGAAGGAGGAAGAGGATGAGGAAATTGTTGCTCTAAAATCCTGGGCATATTCAGAAATGTGGGGCAGTCTGGATAGTGACTTGTAGGTAGAGTCACTCCTAGACTTTCACTGAACAAGTCATGGTGAGGTATCAGTACAGAGAATAGGATATTTACCAATGTGATTTGTGAGGCTTAGTGCACCACACTTTACACTTCCCCACACAAAACTTAGTGTTTAAGATTCAGTAGAATGGCCATTTTCCCTCTTTATAAACTTTGTATTTGCGTTGAAATTTATCAAAATGACTCAGTCCTCTGGCTTCACACACCGCAGTGGGTACTGCTTTGCCTCACCATAAACATTAGTAGCTACAGTCAGACCGTCTTGACTTTTTTTCTACGCAGCTGCAATGAAAGATGTAGCAGCCCGCATTAATCTTTTGAAGCCAAATCCTGGCATTTGCAGGATTTTTTGAACTCATTATTTTCCATGCCATTAACTCCCCCACCTCCCCTTGGCGAAACCTCCGAACTGGGAGGCTGAGTGGTGTAGAGAGGAGAGGAGGACGAGGAGAGGACTGGTGTAAAGAGGAGGAAAAGAGAGGAGAAGATAAAGGAGTGGAGAGGTGTAGAGAGGAGAGGAAAGGAGAAAGGAGAGAAGAGGATAGGTGTAGACAGAAGGCGGGCAGATAGGGCAGAGGAGAAGAGAGGAGAGAGGATAACAGAAGAGGATGTGTATTTGTCATATGCCTGCCAGATCACTGACCTGCCAGTTTTTATTTTAAATGACCTTTTTTGTCCATTTTCTCACATAACTCCTCACACAACGCTTCGTAGATTCTAGGTTGAGAAAGTGGGGAGGAGGCTGGAGAGAAGAAAAGACAAGATAGACAGAGAGGAAACCTTCCACTATTCTTCTCCAGTCAGAGGCCCTCTGGTTGCTTTCATTTACTCACTAATTGTACATTTGGTTTCTGTTTTAAAGAGTTGTATTTTTAAAATGATCATTCTTTGGCTCTTTTTTTCTGTTATTTTGGTTATTATCATTTTGTATGTTCACTGTTTCCTTTTTTTATGCACAGACCTCAGGCTTGTCATCCACTGAGAATTAACAAGGTCCAAGGTCCTGAAATTATTAGTTACTGTTTTCCAGACCTGGAAAAGTATGGGAATATCGATTAAGGTCTTCTTATAATCCCAAAACACTGACCAAAAGAAGACAAATATTCAGTTTGGACAAAGTCTGGATATTTTTTTTTTTTGAGACCAGGGCAAAAACATTAAGACTGGGTTGGATCTGGAGCTGATTATGGTTATTTATGGTGTGGAGTCCTCCTCCTATTGTGCTAGCTCTAACTGCTAACTAGATCTTGGCTTGATACTGAAGTTCACTTGCATAAATGAAAGCCATCATGTGGTGTGTGAGCTGACCTACCAGTGTGTGTGCTTCGGATCATTCCCAAATTAAATTTCATTTGAAACGTGAGCACATACTGGAGAATGTAGTCTGCAGTGGATAAGTATATGCATTCTTTCTTTTCTTTCTCCTACCATTTCCTCTATTCTTCTATTTCCATCTGTAATTTTCACAAATGATCATAGGCTACTGATGTTCTCAGCATTACTTTCAGTTTGACTATGTCCATTGTTTCTTTTATTCAAATAAACCACATAGATTATATTAGTTAGCCTTAGATGAAGGCATTTGCCTTGTCAATTTACCCACATGTAACATTTGAAATTCTGTCTTCTGACTCACAGACCAGTTTTGCCTGACTCAAACATGTGGCGATAATTCCCTTTGTTACTCATTCTCTCGTTAGCAAGGCTATGCTATGCTATATGCTTTTTATGCACAGACCTCAGGCTTGTCATCCATTGAGAATTAACAAGGTCCAAGTGCACGCTTGATATCATCTAAATCTAAGCTCACCTATGTGAGGCTTGTCCCAGCGTGAGGTTACCTGCTTTTTTTTTTCTTCTTTTTTGAAATGAGCCATGGCTCAATGACACAGAGCTCATGGCTTACAGACTCATTCCAGTCCTGCAGTGCAATTCACATGCCCTACAGTCTGTTCTAAGCACTGATGTCAGTCAGAAATGCAATGAATAATGTTCGGTGATCCTCACTCGAAAAGTACATGAAAACTGGTTTGTAACTGCCTGACATACATTTTCACCACAGTTAGGATATTCCTATTCTCTCCTCTTTAACCGAACCATTAGGAATCCCACTCTTTCAGCTGGTAGATAGTTGTTGCCACCGTGTGCCATGTTTAGAGTTAAGAGGAGAGGAAAAGGAAAGAGAGGAGACGAGATGAGAGGAGTAGAGAGAAGAGGAGAGGAGAGAAAAAGAGGGGGTTGGAAGTGATCCAGTAATGCTCTCAGCTGTATGAGCTGAAATGAGAACTATTAGCAGCTATCAGAGTGAAGAGGGCTTCAGCCTTCAGACCCTCTTAACCTAACCACAGATGTCTGGAGAGATGGAGAGAGGTGGGTGGAGAGGGGAAAGGGTTGATTGAGAGGCTAAGAAACAGGAAATTGAGAGAAAGTGTTTGCAACTTTGCCAGTGCAAGTTTAGAGTCTTTGGACTACATAGAACTCATGTCTCGGTTTTTCATAGAAAAAGACATGGACTGAGAGAAGGACAGGAGTGTAAAGGGAAAAGAGCCTTGGAGAACTTAAAGAGTATTATAATTTCAGACATGGACAGAAAAAGTATGAGTGAGTGTGTGAGAGAGAGAGAGGCATACAGAGAGAGAGGCAGACAGGCACAAAAAGGACTAGAGCTTTGGAGTCCATTTCTCACAAAGCAAATGGAAGAGAAAGCAAGAGGCTTGGGGAGGAGGGGTGGTGTTTGTAGCTTTGCCAGAACATTGAGGTACTGTGCTTTTAGTGGAGAACAGGGCTTCTTAGGAAGTGTAAGTTGACAATGAAAGTTGAGAAAGTTAAGACAAGGAGGGATAAGTTAATTGCTTTTAAGACAAGGAAGGATAAGTTGATTACTTGAGTGACGCATAGCATAGACACAACCACACATGGACACCATGCGGTGGACAGTGTGAGAAGGACTTTGGCAGGTTGGAGTGGAGCCAGTTTATTACTGTTTGTCCTTTACCTTGTCTCCAGTGATTTGTCCTATATGCTGCCTGACACACACACACACCAACACACAGAGGGAGGGAGAGAGACCACAAACACACACATGGACACACACATTAAGTTACTGTTGTGCACTGACAGTGGATTCAAGTCTGAACAAGTGCATAGAGGGATTGAGGGAGAGAGAGATAGAGAGAGAGAGGTGTTCCTCTTCAGTCAGTCACTCTTAAGCTGTCAGGCTGGTTCTCTGCAGTGATTATTGGGGCCTGTGGCATTGGAGGAAGTGGAATCCGTTTCAGAGTGACTGCCATGGGAAAGGGGAAAGTCGGGAATGTTTCCTCATGACCTGAAAGCACATGTTTCCGGGCTTTGATGATGTTCGGAGTCAAGTTTTCAGTTTTTACTGACAGACATTTTCAAGCTGCAGGCACTCTAGTACTTGCACCCTATGGAGCTGAAAACCCCATGAGATTACTCGATCAATTCAAAATGCATTTCTGTCATAAATGTACAAGACATTAGAAGGAGAGGCAGCTTATTATCTGTGCATTAGAGAGCCATTTAAACTGTTTCTGTTATGGTGTCTGCTGTTGTTCATTCATTAAATGCTTCTAAAATGACTCTTGAACAGTTATTTTAAATGCTATGGATATTTATTTGATGATCTTTTAATGTAATAAGATGAATGCAATGATGATTCACCTCCATTGGTCCTGTGAGGACAGTGGGAGTATGTCATATGTAACAGGCACACTAAGGAGTTAGGTTATAGAGATAAGAACATTTCAACTGAGCGTTTAAGACAGTGTCATGGGATCTGTTTGGGTGTTTGCATGTGCCAGATTTCAATGGCTATATTGCACTATGTGTCAAGTTTATTAGATTATTAAATAGTCACCAAAGCAATTCTTTAGTGCTCATAGCATTGGGGAATGACTTAATCAATTTAAGAAGCCACTCTGTTTATCTAGATAGATAGATAAATCCTTTATTATCTCGTGCAAATTCTGGTATCCTTAAGCTTCCACAACATGGCATACACATGACATACATACATTATAAAAATACAGAGTATGAGCATGAGTATGAGTATAAGTATAAGTATGAGTATGAGTATGAGTATAAGTATAAGTATGAGTATAAGTATGAGTATGAGTATGAGTATAAGTATAAGTATGAGTATGAGTATAAGTATGAGTATAAGTATGAGTATAAGTATAAGTATGAGTATGAGTATAAGTATGAGTATGAGTATAAGTATAAGTATAAGTATGAGTATGAAAAAACAATATAAGCAGTTAAGAGAGCAGTGCAAAAGCTTAGTCCAGTCCTTGGTAAATAGAAAAGAGTAAAAACTGAAAAGATGTTGTACAGAATGGGGTGGGGTGGGTGGAGGGGGTGGGGTGTCTGTGCAATGGGCTGCTATTACACTATTACACTAATATTAGCCCAATAATATCACACTATTACACTTTCTGTCAGAGTCCCTCGCCAAGACAGGGCCAGATAAGTCCCTTTCACTAGGCCTACACATACAAATAGTTGAGTCAGTTGAGTTGTATTCAATAAGGACTAGGCAGGGTGCCTTCATCCTGTAAGATCAGTGCCTCTTTTGACTGTCAGCTTCTCTGTCTGTGGGAAGATCTGTAAGATGATATCCCTGTATCCCATATGCATACTGCCTTGGAGACTGAGGAATGATTTGTGTGCAGAAAATGGAAACTGGGGAGTGTCAGAGCGCAGCTAGTTTATGAGAGCAAGCAGATCTTGGCATTTTTGTTTCTCTTGCTGACTCGGCACAAATTAGCATCTTCTTTACTTGCATGCCGTCTCAACGCCTCCTTTTGTCGGCACGAGTGAGTGAAGATGGAAACATTACGCGTGAGAAATACCTTCTGATTCATCTCGAGATGATTGGACCTGACCCGCTCCGTGTCCCTCACGCTCGTAAATCACCTCAGACGCGCTCGTCCCTGTTATTCAAATGCAACGCCTGCCAAATGGAGTGAGTGGATTACAGATTGACTCTGTCTTCTGAGATGCAGAGGAGGTGGTGAGCAGTCACAATATCACTTCACCTGGCCATTCATCACCAGTGTCTTACCTGTCTGAGACCACCCCACAGACACCCAGCTCCTTTTCCATCACAAAATCAGTTCATTATGCAACTCAAAGCAGGTGTGTCTGTGTGTGTGTGTGTGTGTGTGTGTGTGTTTTTACGGACAGAGTATATCAATGAATAGGTTCTACATAATTGTATGAAAAGGCAGAGTAAGCCAGAAAGTAAACTTTTTTGTTTGAACAGCAGGAAGAGCAGCCTCTTAAAGGAAATGAATCAATGCCTACACACACACATGCATAGGTCACGCACAGTCACAGTGAATTGATCTGAAAAGCTGAGAAAAAATTTAATGGTGCTTTTCTCCAAGGTTATGTAGAATAGTGTACATAGAAGTGTCTCTCTGCAGTTTCATGGCTCAGGGCTTTTATTCTGTCTGGATCAGCATCTGATATGTAAAAGATACAAAAAGTAATTTTAACTCCAGTAACTTTGAGTCTGTTGGGAGGATAATATCCAAAATGGTTGACTATACCTTTCAATTTTCCATGGGACATGGAATCACAGTAGAGGTTTAGCTGTCTTTGCATAGCATACTGTAGTATAATAACTGTGGTAAAAGTTATGCAGCCAGGTTATTGTTAGTGTTAGTGCAAGTGTAGAATTTTAGAATTTAACATTTTGTGGTGTCTTGTGGTTTTGTTTGGTTTTACATAGCACAATTATGTGTGTAACCTACACAATGCAGAGCAAAAAAAAAAGAAGGAAGACCACCAAATTCAGTCTATTGAAGGTTCTGGAGGTTGCTGGAGGTCTCAGGGAGTTCTAGGAACGACATACTGGAAAGACCAGAAGCTGTAGTGTTTGATTAGCTGTTCCCACAGGGTTTCCTTTTTTTAACATTCCATATGATACCTTAACACAGTGGAAGTAGTTGAGGAACGAAATAGAACATTCAAGTATTGTTTATTGTTTTATTATTGTTTTTATTGGTGCTCTTGATAATGTACCCTTAAAATAACAGTAGGCATACGGTTAATGCAAATTACAATTATTTTAGAGTATGCACAGTACACCCCTACCCTTCAAGAGACTCTACATGTGGTAATCAAGCTTGTCAAAAGCATTGCAATACATTCTGTATTGTGTGCATAATTTATGAATGCCTGCTTTAAATATAGAAGGCTATGCCACTTTGTTAATTATAGATCAAAACTATGTGGAGAAAAGCAAGCCAAGGTTTGCATACTGTTGCTATCTGCTATTGATGGAGTTCAGGAATAATGGATGCTCTGACCACCCAGGCATGGCACGAGGTAGGGGGGATCCCCGGTGGCAGGGCCTGTGATGAGACTTGTCTCTCCAGACACTTGTCACGGCCTCTCGTCCAGGCTGAAGCAGCTGCTAGGAGATTAGCTTTCACCTCTGAAGCAGATTCACAAGCCACTGAGAAACCCCTTCTATGCTCTCTCTCATTCTCTCTCTCTCTCTCTCTCTCTCATCTCCTCTCTTCCCCCACCACGCTCCACTTGTTCACCGCGTTAATTGCTCCCCTCTCTAATGCCTTGTGCTTGGCTTCTCTCGCAGTGGAAACAATTGACCTTTAAGCTTATCTTAATAGCCATGGCTAAGCAGCCTGTCCTGGCGGCCATATTAGACCAGAGCATGTACACTTCCCTTGTTGGTGGGAATCATTGGGTGAAGCACCACTAGTTCCATTCCAGTGCTTGGGGGGTGGACTGAATTGGGCCGAGGTGAGGTATGTACCATTTACAGTAATCGACCAGTTTGCCTTTCCCACTGATTGGAGCCATGATGAAGCATTGGGACACACATATAGAGCTATTTTGAGGGAACAGACCAATAGAGGTGTGTGAGAAAGAGAGAAACACAGCCTGGTAAATCTTTGCCTGTCAGAATATCATGGCATCTGCTACAATTTCTTTGGAGCAAAATATAAGACTGACAGGAACTGAAAGGAGAATGCACCTGTATAGCTCGTGCCAGCATAATAACTCTCCCTATACCTTAGAATGACCCAGGAATTCAGCCAGCTTAATTAAATTAAGTTCATAACATCAGAAACAAAGTCAACAGTATTAAATAGCTTGAATGATTGGCAAGTTAATTGCTTTGCTTTTGCAAATAATCCTACCTCATTATGATTTATAGATATACTGTGGTTGCTCTTGTAGACTAATTAAACTAATCACTTGTTGCCAAGTATTTTAGCTCTTAATTGTTTACATTGTCTTCACTGGACTTGTTGCATAGCTCCTATCAGAGACATGGCTTAATCAGTTATTATCTTTGATGCACCTGGTGAAATTGACCTTTTAATGCCTTTGTGAATGCTCTGAAATCATCCTGTTGTGGTACACCAAGTGCGACTGTCAACAGAAAGACAAAGAAATCAAAATCCTGCAAGATAAATGGCAATTGTGGTGGGGGAATAAACAATCCAATTCAGACTAATTTCAGCTTTCAAACCAAAAGTTTGCCTTTGTGTCTGGAGCATAGTAGACATAGGAAAGAGCCTTAATTGCAACACTTCTATTGAAAGGTCATCCTCAATAGGTAATTACATACTCCACTGTCCTCCACAGTAACATTTTCAGGGTACGCTACATTGATGGCATATTAAAAACCACTAATTTCTTTTGTTTCCACAGGCAATGTGTGTTGATAGCACCTAGTCCAAATGGTTATCCAATTATACAGGGAGACATTGAGACTTTTTAAAGTTGTGATAAATAGGAGAGTGATTGCCCAGTGTTGCTGGGCAATCACATAGTTGATTCCAAGTGTTTTCATTGAAAGATTACAGCAGCTTGCCTGAATAATGATTGAAGTTCTCCAGACAGAAATTTCTTGTCCGAAGTGGGAGGGCAAGAGCCCAGACAACATCAGTGAGCCATAGTACTAAAACCTAAAGTGTCTGTTTATCGTTAACTAAAGAGATAGCACAGGAGATTTGGACCATCTACAGAAAGAGCAAATTTATTAAAGACCTAAAGCAATTATTAGATAACAGTGACCTTAACATGGTGGTCAAGGGTATGACACAATAGGTACTTTAAGTTATATGCAGGGTGTAGACTTTATTTGGCCCATGATTTAAAAGAAAAGAAAAGAAAAAAGCAGCCAGTAGAGTAATATGTTTTTTTTAAGTTGGGTAGTGACTTGGAGTTGCCCTGGGATTTGTAAGTATTGTGTTGTTGTGATGTTAAACCTGTTTGTGAGGCCTCTGTTCACTGCGGTGCAAATTGGTGTGCTGTGGTGGGAACAGTAAGACCTGGGCAATCTCATTTGTTATTTTACCTCACTTTTCTTGGGTGAGTGAGGGGAGGAGTAAGAAAGTGTGTGTGTGTGTGTGCATTTGAGTCTGAGGTTGTGTATGAGAGCACACTTCTTATTGCCTTCCCTGAACCATTCGCTGGATTGACATTTTGAGTGGGCAGGTTATGCTTTCTTAAGAGGCTGATAGCAGTACAGTGGCTGTGTAGCAGGCAGGCTGTCAGGCAGGGAGGCAGGCAGGTGGTATTTGAAGTGCCTGCCATCAGGAAGCAGGCACTGGCTCAGGAATCTCACAGCTTAATGAAGACAGAAGCAAAATCCTCAGCTCTTCTTCATCTGAGCTGTAGAGCTCCGAGTGGTGGGGGGTGAAGGGCTGGGTGGTGCAGGGACAACATCTGCACAAATGAACAAATTGTCAGCAGGCATCACACTGGGCCAGCTCTGCTCAGGTTAAGAGCCAAACAGCTTGTGTGTGTGTGTGTGTGTGTGTATGTGTTTGAGTGTTTGTTGCTCATCTGTCAGGGATGCTTGGGCAAGTCGTTGCATCCTTTTATCAGCAATGCCCGCTGCTCTTGCCACACACTGCTGTGGAAAAACGAGCTACTTCTTGGTGTAACTCTGAGGAATTACCTAACGCCCCCTCTCTTCCCTGAAGAGACAGGCCGAGTGGAAGTTAGAGAGAGTGAAAGGGAGGGAGAGAAATAAAGAGAGATTAATTATAGGCAACAAACAGGGGTTTTAGACCTCATGTCTTATATATCAGCCAACCCCCCCCCCCATACACACACACACACACACACATTCTGACCCCAATAGGTTAGTGTTGGGTTATGACTGGATGCATTACAGTGAGCTGCCATCTGGAATATTTAAGGGTCTCATAAAACAAAATCTATAGGGGAATTGTATTTCACATCATATATTAGAAATATGTCTTATGCTCAGGGGTACCATGAGGCAGTTGGCAGTTTATTTTAGTGGGTTTAACATGAAACATGTTGAAATGTTTTTGATCAACAGGGTTAGTATAAATTCAAAAAGGATATCAACAAAAAATACAATTATAACAGAATATAATTAATTCTTTGGAGGTTTGTTCGTTTACATTAGAACATCTTAAGAAACAGTCAGCTTAAGAACAGCTTAAGAAAAAGTCAGTTTGTTTTTACCATCACAATGATGATGTCTGTGGTTAATACAGTCTTAGTCTCTGAAAAACTCTCTCTGCTTTATATTATACTACAAATGCAATACTTTGAGCTGTGGCTCTCTAAAATGTTTGTGTGCCTGTTAAGACTGGTCCTCCCACTGCTGTGTTCTTCAGAGCCTCTCAGAAGTCTTGACAGGCGGACGCAGGGCCGTGAGGCTGCAGGAGAGGTTATTACCGAGCTAGCAAGCAGTCCATGGCTGGGTGTCCCTTAGTCTTTTGAAGCAAGTCAGAGCTTGCTCATTCTCTCTTGCTCACTCTCTCTCTCTCTCTCTTTCGCTCTCTTTCTCTTGTTCTACTTCTGTCTCTCATTCTTTATGTCTTTCTACTTTCCATTCTCTTTCTTGCTCTTTTGTTCTCTTTTGCACTGTCACATTCTTTCACTCTTGTTTTCTCTCCCTATCTGCCTCTCTCCCTCTCTCTCTCTCTCTCTGTCGAGTTTAAGCTGCGGAGGGCTGAGGGCTTCTGCCTCTCAGCCTCATTATGATGTAAAACTCTTAAGGTCACTTTGCAGGGACGTAAAATTAAGTTACCCAGGTCAGACGTCTAATTACCAAGGGATCCATTTAAATGCATTTAACCTTTTTTTTTAAACATGGGGAGCCCTGCTGCTTAAGCACAGAAGTGCCTCTCTGAGCCTCTTGTAGTGGCTTGTTTTTGGCACCCTCTTTTTGACGTTAAATCCAGACCTTTTTTAAATCAGAATCACGTCTTCTCAGAGTTAGACAGACTAGCCTAAGGCAATGTGGACGAATACATTTTTTTTTTTTAGTTTTTTGAGAGTAATCAGTCTAGCCACTGTGCTTGATGAATATGACTTAGCGCCATTGCCTGAGAGATGTCATTTGTATTATCTTGCTGTGTGTGTAATGTAAGTGCAAACCTAGCAAAGGGCCTACACTCTTTTCTGTTCTGGTTAAGAGTCCCTCCTCACCACGGCCCCTGGATCAAGTCCCTCAGGCCCTGGATCAAGTCCCTCCCTCAAGTTGCTTCATAAATACAATTTTGCCAGAAATTGCATTGTGAGCAACATGATAAAATAACTGATATTTATCAATTCTTTACTTTCAGAGTTCTGTTGAAAACATACTTACCCACGGCATCAAAAAGTGATGAAAAGGGTCACATTACTTGCACTTTACCTCAAAGTTACATGGCCAGTATGCCACCAAAAATTAAAATTAGTCATATGAGAAACTTACATAGTGTGTGTCATTTTTAAGGGAATGAAATGGAGCATTTTTCACTACTGATTTTACTACAGATGGAAGAGTGTAGTACTGCTCTGATGCGTTAAAAAGAACACACAGAAGCTATGTCTATAAATAATTCACCATAATGGATAAATAATCCACCATAATGGAAGTCATGATGTGGTGGGTGCTGCTGTTTGTGATGGCTCTCCGTCAGAGGCGTTTAGCACTGGGATACTGAAGCATCCTGCTACCAGGTTCCCATTATGACTCTACTAATGTCACCCCGTGAGTTCCTCTTACACAGCCCATTAAGTATGCTAATATTCACCTCCAGCAGTCCTAATGGGGCTCATTCATTATAGCGACTGGGCCTGTCATTTCTCATATCTCAGCCAATCTGGAAACACAGAACTCAATGAATCTCCCACTCTTTCCTCAGGACTTGCTGCTCTGGGGTGCGGATCAGCGTGTCTCACACAGAAGAGCGCCTTAGAAGGGTCTGCGCTAAGCGGAGGCGTAAAATAACACGCTGCTTGTTTGTGGAGAAAACTGCAATTCTTTTATTCTCTCGTTTTTGCTTTCATTATCATTCCACTTGTCAATAGCGAAGTGTCACTTTGTGCCGTTTCCCCAGCAACCATGCGCTAGTCGTTGCTGGGCTGTCTCTCACTTTGATCAGTGACTGTATGTTGTTAGAGAGGGACACTGCGGAAGTAAAACTCCTGAGCAAAACAGCCTTTGATGAGGCTTCCTCAACATTTTGCTAAATTTAGGCGGACGCTGGGGAGGAGAGTAAGTTATACGGTTGTCACTAATTCAGGTTTTATACGTCAGCGTGTTTGCGTCACAACCAGACATTCAAGGTCCTCTCGATTCTTTTGAATTAACCTTAAATTAGACCCCTTATTTTATGAATTAGCCTTCACCATTGATATGTGAATCTGTAAAGTGCTTTGACTGAAGTTAAAAAGCGCAATATAAATGCAACCCACTTATCCCTGTTGCAGGGGCACAGGTGCACATTATATATCTCACCTTCTGATTGTCCTCTTTCCAGTCATTCATTCGTTCATTCAAGTTTTGCCATTTCTGTCTCCTCTCAACTAAATGCCAAATATCTGCAGCGTACAGACATAAGTAATCAGTTCTAATGTGTGGCATTTCCTGATGAGTTGTTTTGTTTTGATGAGTATGTTTGGCAGCAAAATATTCTAGCTGATGATCAAGGAAGCAGATTCAGTAATGGCTTTTGTTTGGGGAATGGGGATTGTTAAAGGTCATGTGGCAGCAAATAAATGTAAGTGTAATTTTTAATCGGATGAAAGCCTCTGAATTAATTATTAGAAGTCCTGTTATTTTGGATAATTTTAGTCGCTAAATCACAAATAATGTTACGGAAATAGATGCTGATTTGTGCCATGAAAGAAGTCACCTTGGAACTTTAAAAAAATCAACAAGAGCTCAGTAAAGGTCATTTCAGAATATGAATAAAAGACTGATGTTGCTTTGCCTAATGAAACCTGCCCTAAGCCTGGAATAGACGTTGGAGCCCCCATTGAGTCTGTAGATGGAACTTTATGCATCACTTGAAAAAATGATTGCTATGACCAAGTCACATTTAACAGTATCCAACAATAAAGGTCTGCTGTGAATACACCTCACCCCTCAGAGCCCAGAGAGACCAGTCTGAAGAGAACTATTGACGTAGTGAGAGTCTGCAAGGCATTGCAGATGTTATTGTCTTTTGCTCATTGGGTCATATTCCCCTTGAGAAGAATGATTACAATTAACATGTGGTGATAGTGGATAGGGAGCTGGCCGTCCAAATGGAACACCTAAAGATTGAGATTTCGATCCCAGGGGTTGTCACCATTGAGCTCAACCGCAAGACACTTAACCTCAGGGATACTGGCAATGTAGTTAGTTCACTATAAGACACTTTGGATAATAATCTTGGTTAAATGATAGATAATGTAAAAGACTAATTTCAAAGGGTCCAAGCATGTAGCATGTAAGCTATATGAGCTGTGGTGTAGGCCTATGTTATATTGTTTAGCAATAGATTAATAGATTAGACTACATTTAGTAGTCTTTAGAGTATATCTGTGTATATGACAATTATATGATTTGTTTAGGTTGTTTTCATTTCAATTTCTCATCTGTTCATTATCACATAATATTCTGTTTTTGCCTCATGCTTACACAAACTTTAGTCTCCCTCATCACCAAAAATCAAATTTTCTTATTTAGCTCATCTGTGACACACAAATGCAGATTCTAAACAAATTTTATTTTATTTTCTCTGTAAAAAACAAACAAACAAACAAAAAAACAAACCATTCTGTTCACCAAAGAATCACACATCTGCTAAATCATACCTAGTGACACTAATTACCTCAGGACTGAATAAACATATGCTGCACCTTTTCATTAAAATTTATTCATGCTTGCCTTCAAGATTTACGTAAATTGAAACCCTGTTGTGTTTCATCAAAATAGCTTTTTTATAAGACACTGATTTTCAGTGCAAAGAATTATGGAGATATTAAAATTATTAATGGTAAAAATGGTTGGTTATTAGATTAAGTATTACATCAGTCTTAGTTTTGTATGAAATGTGTTACTCTATGTTTTGGGGTCTTAACTTTCCAATGTGCGCAATGTGTTTCTTGATTTGGAAAAGAAGACATTTTTGAAATACTGAATTATTTAGTTTGAATAGCATAGTTTTCATTAACCTCCAACACAGGTAAAGTCTCTTTGTGAGGAGTATTTCTGCATCCATTAGCACAGTAGAGCTCGGGGCTAGGCGGAGATGGTACATCACAACCTAAGTGCCTAAGCGTAGTCATCCTTCGCAGACAAAAACTGCAGTCAAAAAAAAGCTCTGTAAGCAAATGTCTACCTGTTGTGAACAAAAAGATGTTTGTACACAAAGCATTAAAGTATTCCTTTAGACTCCAAGATGTGTTCAGTATTGATTGTGCTGCTGTTATCAATGTTTCTACCAATAGGATGCAGGTGCCGGCTAAGCCCTGGCTTGCTCGGCTTTTGAAACAGTCCTTCAGGGGCACAACCTCCTGGCCACAGCTATCGGTAATCTTCATTCAGCAGGACACATGGGTGTAGGGTTTTACTTCTCCAGGGCCTCTTCTTAAGGAAGCCCTTCACCCTCATCACCTTCTTCATCGCATCTCTTCATCATCTGTACATAGGGGTGTTGCCATGGACTCTCATGAGCAGCACTATAGACACATGTCCATGGGCCAACCACCCCGACTCTATTATTGATTCTGCACAGGCTGAAGGAAAGAAGTAGCTGAGAGAAGTGTAAAAAAATAAATAAATCAACAAGATTGATCTGACATGAATACAACATGCAAAATTGATTTTTCTTCTGTGACTTGCTTATGTGAAAGGTTCTTTATGTTTGTGATATTTGTGCACAACAACCAATGCAAGAGCACCTTTCATCTTAAAAAAGACCTCAATATTTGCTTCTCTATTGCAGTACAAAGACTGTGTATGAGCATTGTTGAATGGACAGGATTTTGTAATGAAAAGCGCAGATGTAAATGTTGCCCTGTGGACATTGTGACTGATGTATTTGTAATGATTTTTGCCAGTCCTAATAGGGTAATGGAGTTTGAAAATCTTATTTATTATTATTGAATTTAAACTAAATGTAATTATATATGTGTTTCAGATGTCGCTCCTATGAAGACTGCTGTGGGACGCGATGCTGCATCAGGGCCTTGTCCCTTCAAAGGCTGTGGTACTTCTGGTAAGGGACTCTCTCAAATGGTCTTATTTCCCCCACTTTCAGAGCTTGTCTCTGTTGGGATACAAGAAGACACAGCACTGACCCCAGTTTAAGATCACAGGTTAAAGTGGCCATACTACTCTATACTACTCCAAGAAGGTGGTTCAGTGGCAAACCTGGACAAGTTCATCCAGAGTGGTAAACCTACTAATATAAGAGCCTGGGGGCATCATTCTCTTTACTTATCACCCGGAGAAATACTATACTATAACAACCATAGTAGTTGAACTTGTCACTAACAATGGAATCAGCTGTTATTAGCTATAACCACTGTTGAAGAGAAAGTAGTACAGCAACTGAACAGGTTGCTTTATAACTGAGCTGCAAGCTTTTCTATGTATTAAAATGATGTCTATTCCCTACATGTATGAGTTGCAACCGGGTGATAAGTGGGATAACGGCCTTTGAGGTGTGCTGTTATACAGAATTAATGAACTTGGCGGAGGAACATCACTCCGCCTTCGGCATTGTGAAGTTTTTCGCCTCCGCCTCGGTCATCCCGTATAACAGCTGTTATCCCTTACTAAACAAAGCCAAAGAGGTCCTCTAACTGGAAGTTTATGACACCCTCTAGGTTAACTTAACCAGTCTTATCACTCAGCCACCTTCTTGGAATACCCCACAAACTAGAGAACCATATTACGGAAAGCAAACAATTATACAAAAAAACATTTCTTAAACAAACTGTTGTGACAATCAATGTGAAAAAACAGGCTGTATTAACTGTATCACCTAAAAAGCCTACCATATCTACCTCTACTGTCTGCTCTAGGTATTCTTTTAACTTTAGATCTGGCTATTCTCAGCATGCATTGGTATTCTGTGGAGGCTGCACAGAGGTCAATGCCTTGCCCTCCCTAATCAATATCCCACATTAGGGCCATCCATCCTGCGCCACGCCGACTCCTGAGAGTCTCTGAGTTAATCTCCTTCCCCATTCTGGACCCTGATTATTCCTAAGTGCTCCATTGTCACATAGCTTTTTTGAGCCATTCAGGCTAAAGCCCTCGATGCAGCACTTTAGGGGAAAGAAAGAGGAGCAAGCATTAGTCAGTGCTGATGTGGCATTGAGACATTTTAGCGGAGAAATGGAGCAAGCAAATGTCCCGTCAACCCGTCATGTCTGGTTTAGAGAACTTAGCAGCACCCCTCCCCCATTCAACCAATATGCTGTCACTTTCAGATGATAGACCAGTTCAGTAAGTGAACTAAGCTATAAATGTATAGTACATAATTTCCCCTGCCTCTGTAAAGCCTTGCTAAACTGTAAACGTGTTCCTTTTCAAGGCTAAGTTAATGTAAAACTGTCTGTTCACTCTGTGAAGGACAACGGTTTTAATCTGTTCCTGTCCCCAAAATGTCTAGTACTGCATAATATGTATTTTGTTCAGTGCAGTAACACTTTTTGTCCCTTTATGGCACCTTGGGCACTCTTTTACTGTCAAACAGTGATGCAGAAGTGTATTCAGCATGTTTGAAATGAAACCCATCAGGAAAAAGCTATTGTCGGTGTGTAACCACACCAATAGTTCTCACTGGCATGAATTTTGTGCTAAATAGAATATGAGAGGGATATATGGACCAATTACTCATCTATGATTCTGCCATTGAGCCGGGGTTTATGGTTAATCAAACTGAAATATGTTTTTCAGATACATACGGCCTGTATTTAGTTCATTTGCGCAGTGTCTGTAGTGACAGGTTGGGGCAGTAAAATTGATCATCTCCGAATCATGAGCATCTGTTCAAGCATTTTAACTCCTGCACTGTTTATCATACTGTTGATCACATAACTCCACCTCCTGCTCTCTCCGATAGGCTGATGTTGATGATGGGTGTGCTGTTTTGCTGTGGTGCCGGCTTTTTCATTCGCCGACGCATGTATCCCTCTCCCTTGAGCGAAGAGCCCGCTTTCAATGTGTCGTTCACCAGGCAGCCAATCAGCACTCCAGGTGAGAGGACACAGTGGGTTGTTTGACCATCGCCGTAATGTCATTGAGATACTCGCTTAGAAAATCAATGTGTCACTTTTTTCGCTGCAGTTCTTGCCCTGCTGTCAGCAGTACAGAACTCTGAGGTTACAAATTTGACCAACAGAAATAAATGTTGTGTATAACCACAGTTTTCATGCAAGCTGACATTTTGAACGTAGCATTCTGATGCCATCACATGTTAATGACTTTCATTACATTAGCCACAAAATTATGAGCAATTAATGAGGTACTGTAACTGTCCTTGCTAGGACTCTGTCTTTGTCACAAAACAATGTGAGCCATCTCACTGCAGTAGACAGTGACTTAGTGAGAAACTACAGTGTGATGAACCCCTATTTCCTCAGGGTCAGTGTGTTCACAGGTATTCTTCTTGAAGTGTAATTGGCTGATCGAGTGAATTTCTTACAGATGGTTTCGCACTCTCTATTTCCAAAAATTAAGTGCTATTCCCTTTGCTTGCTGAAATGGACAGAGGGAGGGAGTGGGTGAGAAAGAGATAGAGAGAGAGAGTTTTTTAGTTACTCCTGTCAATCAATAACCACTCATCTATGACTGTCCCTAGAGCCTGTGTGAATGACTAGTTAATATGTGGAGAAATAACTGAGGTTTCCTTTTGTGTAATTGCAGACACCTGTTTCTCTCACTATTATGTGATTTTGCAGCTTTCTTTGCACTCTGTGATTCACAGTCTCTTGTATGGTCAAGGTCTCTGTCTTTGACAAGGACATGATTTGAGTCTTTCTTTTCCTTTGAGGGTGTCACTGATTGTATAGCTTGTCTAAAAGGAGAGCTCATAATGGCCCATCCACATGACAACAAGGTGAAAACAAGAGTACAGTGTTGACATCCATTCACCACATCGCTTTTACAACAGTGGCTTGGTGCGGCAAGACAACACTGGAGATCACTTACAGAGGGATATTTTCAATTATTTAGAGGCTATTGAACACAACATAGACTTTTTTGTCATATCCATAATGCAAATAAGATGCACATGTTTTCATGATGTGAATGATTATATGAAATTTGATGGTTAGTAGTCAGCTGTATAGGGCACATGAAAATATTGTAGAAAAATACTATGCTTTGCTTGTGTTCTGTCATATCTGTAACAGTAGAACCGCCCATACTCATAGTCACTCATAGCTTATTGAGCAAATGTTTATTTGTTTTGTTTTTTGTGGATCTCTCTATGTATTTGCT
Organism: Tenualosa thibaudeaui; assembly: GCA_027481765.1. NCBI lineage: Eukaryota > Metazoa > Chordata > Actinopteri > Clupeiformes > Clupeidae > Tenualosa > Tenualosa thibaudeaui. The sequence goes on along the minus strand of JAIFZK010000008.1, from coordinate 12,895,121 downwards.
GGTTGTCTAGTAAGATATACAGCTCACAAGCTACACATAAAGGTGTTTAAGTTCCCCATTAAGGAACCAAGATCCTGCTCTGGCCTGCTCCGACTAAGAGCTCTAGTCCTCCTCTGACAGGTGATTAATGCACCAACTCTCATCTCGTCCTCGCTGACCCAGCAGCGAATGATGTTCATCCTCACTGCTGTGAGTTCTTCAGCCCAGGCGGAGGGCACGCCACCTTTACCCATCATGCCGTGCTCCAACGAGTCTTTGCCATGTGCCTCCCATCATCAGGCTTTGCATCTCACTCTGCATAGACAGGGCCATGCACTCCAGCACAAAGCAATACTGATGGGTCCCCAGAAGCAGCATGGAAACCAGCTATTATTAGACTCTCATCGGAAGGCTGGCGTCTTGCCATCGGTGATGGTTGCACTTTTCCTGGGTGCTGCATAAGCAGTATAAGGCTGGAGGAATAAAGTTGGCCTGGTCAGGAGCATAGGCAACAGCACTGCCATAGCAGTGGGAAAGATTTACAGAAACATCACTCCTCTTAGTGGCAGAAGAGGAGAAAACAAAGAGAAATTGACTTACCACACACAAATACTATTCATTTAATGCTGCCAGCTCTCTCTCTCTCCCTCTCTCTCTCTGTGTGTGTGTGTGTGTGGGTGTGTGTGTGTGTGTGTGTGTGTGTGTGTGCTCATCCATCTTGTATCGTCATTTTCTCCTTCTTTCTATTCTTTCTATTCTTATTCTGTATCCATCACAATGAAAAAGGTTGTTGACACCAAACATTTGTCGTCAAACTAACACTATTCATACAGTGCCTCCAGCTCTGTGTGTGTGTGTGTGCGCGTGTGTGTGTGTGTGTTTGTTTCCATACATCTTGCAATGATTATCCTCACTTGTTTTCTCTATCTGTCACAGTGAAGGGGGCATGTTGGCATTAGGCATTTATAGGGAGATAAAAAATAGACCTCTTGGAGGTCTCTCTCTCCCTGTCTCTCCGTGTGTCCTCAGGGAGTGCAGGCTTCTGTTGCTCTGAATTCTTCATTAGACCCCCGGACCACAACTTTCTGTAAGCAGTGGAGAGAAGGGCAGAGGAGAGAGAAGTGGCTGTCTGAATCTTGTCCCACAGGGACCTGGCTGAGAAAGTAGGACTGAAAGTGCTACATCTGCTGGCTCTGTAGAGCGCCTTTAGAATACACCCTCAGGTCCTGGTTTGCAGCGTTGTTAAGATTTGCCAGTGGTGAGACCCACAGTGGGTAATCTGTCATTAGGACATGAATATGGATGACTCTCTCTCTCTCTCTCTCTACAGTATCTGTTTGGCTTGTAAAGTGTGTCTGTATGCAGTATGTGGTTACGTACACTTGTATGTGTGTGTGCGTGTGTGTGTGTAGAGGGGGTATTGAGGGTAGATTGCAGATATCCTTCTTTTACATCATTAATCCAACATATTTTAAAAAAAAAGAAAGGAAGAGACAAGGCTATATTATATGGCTATGGATGATTTGATTTGGTTATTAAAACAGAAGCTACAAGATTTCAGGCTTACTCAAAGCTCTTAGTCTATTATGGACCATTTTGAGCATTTTCCCAAAAGACATTTGTATGTCAGTATTTTAGATAACCTCTCATCTCTCTTCAGCCACAATAAACAGTGAGCTGGGTAGAATTACCAACAAATCCCTTAAATTCTGAAACCCCTGCATTGCTGCCTTTTCAAAGTTCAGTCTAATAATCAGAAGGCATCATAAGTAGGCCACAAAGCATTTTTTCGGGCTTTACAAAGTTCTGTATCACTTCAGAGAGAGAGAAAAAAATAGATCAGTCATTATTTCAGTCAGTCGCGCAGAAAATTGAATTCCAGGCCGGAATAATATGTTGACGTTCAATTTTGCTCTTTGAGTTCTATGCATATAAAGTCTTGCACACTAGAGAATTGAACTGAACAGAAATATGTTTTTTTCTTGTTGTATTCTTGTCAAACTCTCACATTCATCATCACATAGGAAATTCCCAATTTTCTTCAGCTAAATGGGCTCGAAATTAGTTTCCGAAAGAATGCACAATGAAGCGCTCCTGAAAACGCAAATTATTGTCAGAATCTTTTATTAAATCTCTCTGTATTCTTTGTAGATTTAATGTGACATTTTCTATTTTGGTAACTGACTTTCCTGAAAGGTTGTGTTAAAGTTTGTTGAAAGGTACAAACTTTAGCACCAAAAAGTGTATAAACAACAGAACAACTCTTAGTTGCAATGAGGACTAAATAACATCAGTAGGCTATTTCAATGCTGCAGTGCCTCTCCGTCTAACCCCCCCCCCCCTTTCCTTTTTTAATCTCTATCTCTGATCTCTGCTGTGTGTGTGTATGTCACAGATGGAGAGAGAGGCACTAGGGAACGTGAGTGCAAGGGAGAGAAATCCTGCCACTGCTGCTCGAGTGATATCTTCTTTCCTGAGTCGGGCTTTACGTCTCTCTGAAATGTCAGCCCACTCTTACTTCTAGATAACTGGACGCTAAATCAAAGGGGCTCCATTGTCTCTGTAGGAGGAAATTACTATAGGAATCGTCTCCATGACAACATACTGTAGGGCATGTAAAGGGTTGCATCATTTGGGAGTTGGATAGTTTATGTATGAAGCTACATTAGAGGTGTGAGACACATACTCGATTGATCTTTTGCAAAGTGCAGATCATCTTTTGATATTTATTTGTTTTATCAACTGTTCTTCAAAAATAATTATTTGTCTGTGAAGCTTTCCAAGAAGTATTGTGTGGCCATACAAACACACCCCTACACACAGATCATCTCACCACTGATGACACCATCCACCTGCTGTACATATTTTTCCCAGCTCTTTTTTCTTTGTACCTTTCTCACCATCCATTTTTTTCAAAGATCAGACTAACAATTGTTCTTAAAATGTGTCATTAAGATGTCTTGATCCAGTCACATCACCTAAACCACTTGCTGGGGAGACTTGAGTTTCTCGTGACCACATATCTGTACTGTATGTTCGCTAATGTGTTCTGATGCCTCCCAAACAGCAGGAGTTCTAACGAGTGTAAAGTTTTCTGTAACGGAATGTAAAGTGGTCAGCAACATCTCTGGCTGTGCATCTTAGAAACACGTTTAAACTGTGCACCCATCAACTGCAAACAGGCCTACTCAAAACAACTGTAAACAGATCCAAACTGTAGTATAGCCCAGGAATTTGTATGCCTTACTGTTTTTCTCTTTTTTTTACCGTTTTTCGGTTCAGATGTAGTTTTACACTCATAAATCTCTCTCTTTCTCTCTTCCCTGTTCCTCAGTATCCCAGCAACCAGGCCCTCAGATGTTTGGTGACCCTGGAGGCTCTGCTACCACGCCAGTCCCTGCCTACTCTGCCACGCCCGGCCCCCACATCATCAGCTCGTACCCGCCCCCTCCATCCTACTGCAACCACCCTCCCCCCTCCTATGACCAAGTGGTCAAAAACACAGAAAAGAAGTAGAACCAGCTGGGCACTGGGGTAGCTGGGGCACTTGCTCGACATACATGTAGGGGCCACTCTTGGCACGGCTGTGCCTCTGAAACTCTGATCAAACCGATCTACACCTTACAGGAAAAGAAGTCAGATTTGTGTGTGTGTGAGAGAGAGTGTGTGTCATCAGTAAAATGCTCAGAAACAGATCCTCTGTGTGTGTGTGTGTGTGTGTGTGTGCAGTGCACTGTTCTCAGGATCACTCGTTGATGATCCTGAGGCCATATTACAGCCTTTGTGGGACATGCTGTGAACCAGAACATGGAACATGGAACATGGAACACACTTACTAAGTAGTTGGACAACTCAAATGAACAGCTAAATTAACTTTAATCTTTCTTGTCTTCCTTTCTTAACTGTGCTTGTGTGTGTGTGTGCAAGTATGTGTGTGTGTGTGTATGTGTATGTGAAAGGCATTGTTCTGCTGAGGAATTATTAACCACAGATACACAGGTGGGTGCCAGGCTTCCTTGAGGCAGATGAAAAGGAGTGGGTTCCCACGGTAACTGATGGGTGCCATGGGAGCTGAGCCAGCTGGCGTGCTGAGGCCTCTAAGCCGTGCTTTTCTCACAAAACAATGCCTTCATTTGCCTTCATTTGCAAACGCGTAAGCCCATTATCCCTCCTGTTATCAAATGGCTATTCCCCACAATGGTTCGCAAACCCAAGGCGCTGATCCATCATCTGTTTGCTGTTCATTCCTTCACCATCATTCCAGTGGCTCATATAGCAGGCACTTCTGAGAACCGGCAGCAGAGACCCGGCCTTTTACCTTTACATTAATGCATTTGGTCAGGTTTCTATTCTGCATAACATGCAGTGTACAGAGGATGTACATCTCCGTATTTCTGTGTGTCACGCACATAAATGAGCTTTCAGCAGCACCTAGCTCTACCAGTTAAGCCAGAGGGGTGTGTGGCATACACCTTTCCCCAAAACAACAGTGATCTGTAGCTCTAAGCACTGTACTTGTGCACTTGTGAAAGCTCTGAGTCAGGCCATATCTGGCACAGTTAAGACAGGGGGCTGCCTGTTAATTGCCTCCGTTGTTCAAATGATCTGCTGCTGCCCTGGGTGTTTCAGAGAATGCTTTATAGCGATGTCACAAAATGATTAGGAGACACACTCCACAGGGTCCCTGGTGGGCCACACCAAATCACTCTCCTCCATTTCAACCTCTTTGGACATGACTCTGCACCAGCTCTATCGCTGATGGGCCAGACTGCAGGCGGATACAGATTTGCTTCAAAGTCAATGTGGGTCTCCGTCTCAAGCTGGAAGATGCAGGAACAACAGGAATATGCCAGTAATCAAAGCCATTGTGTTTTTTCCCTGTGCCATGTTTTTTTGTGAATAGAGAATAGATGGGGGAAAGGGTGATTTCAGAAAAATGTTTGTTTGTAATGATCAGTGACCTTCGGATACTTGCCAAGAGCCCTGGGGAGAGGATGGAATGAGTCACTGTACGAGTGATATTACCTCCCAGCTAATGGTGGTTCACTGTCACAGACATCTTTCATTCATAAAAACTACAACAATCCAGACATAAATCTTGAGCTGATGATAAAATGACAAAAAAAACAACTTGAAACACGAATGAAGGATAGATGCAACATGTCTGACTGATCTCTGTGTTTTGGTCAAGGTGACTGGCTCTCCACCTGGAAACAAATCCACATCAAGACAAACAAACAACGTATGTTTTGTAGGTGCTTGTTATTGAGGGTTTACAAAAACAGTGTTATGGGGCCTATTGCTGATGAGCACTGTAAGGAAAACATTTAGCTGTGTGGTGCAGTAACCCAAAAATCAAAAATAGTAGTTGCAACAAAAATGCTAATCGCTCATCATCCATGGAACTAACTCACTGGTGATGGTATTGACCCTGGAAAATGTTTTAATGACACTGAAGATAATATCATGTAATGTAATACAGCACACTGATAGTCATTATAATTTATTTCCCTTGCCTGTGAATGACCTGCACTTTTGAGACCTGCATTAAGTAAACAACTATCTGGAGGGTGAAAAGGCTATTTCAGATACTGGCTCATTGTTGGTGTATACAGTACAGTATATTGTATTTTTTTTTTTTTTTTGCCTTATTGTGTGATGGTTGATTCTGTTTTGGCAGTTCAGCTAGATTATTGCTGACTGATTTCTGTCTACATTCAGGTAGGTTAAATATGATAACTTTCAAAACAACATCCAAAACACATGTTTCAGCAGCGCAAATGACTAGTCGTCAGTCATGAATTGTTTGTTTTCTGCAGTGCCACAGTTTTACCCAATAAATGCCATAATTCAGTTTGAAGAGTCAGTTGTGAGGAAATAAATGTTTTATGCTGTGTATGTTGTGCTTGTGTTTTGCTAATACATGTGTCTCTTTTTTATTTTTATTTTTTGATCTATGCAACTGACAGACATATTTGTATACCTACATCTTTGCTTTAAATGTTTACCAGCCATCATTTGTTTCAACTGTTCCAATTCAAACGGTTAAACGGTTAAATGGTTGGTAATTACAAGAAAATAAAACTTTCCACCATAAAATGATGCCTCTTGCTGTTGGCCAGGTGGCTCACAATAAATGTGTGTGCTACCATAAGGAAAGAAATAGAAAAGGATTTCCCATTGGAAGACAATGGTTCTGTTTCTTAATTGGTTTAAGTGAGCCAGGCTCATAACAAGGAGGGCCGGTCCCACCTTGTGGAGCCATGCCTGCAGTAAATTCAAGCATGGTCCTAATATACATTTGGGCAGAGATGATGGATGATGGGGGGGGGGGGTTGTTGTGGAAAAAACAGGAAAGTGGAAGCTTTTGTATAAGTCAAATGCATAGATTTAGTATACTTTTTTCCATATACTTATGTAGTATATGTTGATCATAGATCTGCATGGTTTTCTTGACATAATTTTTGTGGTAGCCTGAGCCATATGTGTGCTGTTTCTGCAGTTTATGGGGTACAAGTGAAGAATGCTTTATGTTTCTAGATAGGCTATCACTACTGCATTGCCTCTTATTTTAAGGCATTTTGTAAATGACTCTTAATTAGCTTTGCGTGTGGGTATAAATAAAGGGTGAACCACGCAACCATACATCACATTTAGAATAGGCTGTGTTTTACAATTAGTCACTTCATTTAAGAGATGCTGAAACCATTAACAAGGGTAGGCCTATAGCTTTCCTATAGTGTTTGGTTCCTCTCTTTGTTCTCTCTCTCCATCTCCTTTTGTGTGAGCATTGAACTGCCAGGTGAAGCTTACAGGGGAGAGGTGTCATTATGTTGTTCAAGGACAACAGATGAGATTCCTATAGTCTCTCTCTGTTTGTATTGTTCTGTCCATAAGTACCATGTACACTGGCTGATTTATGAAAACCTGTGGTTGATGTATAAATCTTGATGTAGGCTACAAATCAGGGGAAGACGGCAAGGTAGAACTCAGCTGAAGTTTAACCTTAAAGGTATCAGTCACACCCTGTTATTCAGTTGACTGCAGCACATATTTAAGACGTCTGAAACAAATGAGTGCAAGCCCTCATATGTTCAAAACTGCCTTATTTTATTTCCTAGTGAGGCAAGATAAGCAGCAATCACTAAAACAAAAACGTTTTCCATTTGCTTTTTCCTAACGGCAGTGTCCCCACTGACCAACAGCCTGAGATGACTCATAACTGCTCATTACTCGAGTGCTAACGCGCTTCACGTGTAACTTGCACACGTAGGCCTGGTGCTGGTACTTTTAATGCACCCATTCCGCGTGGGAGTAATTTGCTGTCGCATAAAGACCTCTGAAAACTGCATGAAGGCGCCGAAACCTCGTTTTAGGGAATATGTTGCGAAGCTCAAGGGCAAGTAAGAGATACAGATACCTGCGGCTTTCATTAAAGAGCTTCATTTTCACGGGTTTTGTCTAAAAGAAATGGAGCGTCCTCGTGTAGGGGACCGGCGATATACAGTAATGGACCTCTCGGGTGATTATTAAAAGACGGACGTTAATCTCTGCTGGAAGGACGAATCGAATATGATATTTCCCTTTCTACCTAGACTTTAAACTTCAAGGACCGTTAATTAACGGAAAAAAACTCGCATTCTTTATCCGCATAAAAATCCACTAAGGGAAATGTGCCTCAAATCATGGTCTCAATCAGTGTAACCCTCCCTCAAAGCAGTAGTTTGATGTTATTAAATTACCCCAGTGGGACTGTAGCCCTCAATTTTGTCTCCATTAGGCCTATGCGTTTTCCCGGCAATCATAACTTTGAATTCAACAAACCAAGGGTCTACAATAGAATTTATCCATAATCGGCGATAACCTTGAATGTTAAAGTAGCCTATTATTTATCATTCTATTACTCTTAGCTGAACAATGATTGAACTGTCAGTTTATAAAACTATGACAGCACTCTCCAAGTCAACTAACCTACTGTTGTTTATTATCTTTAGCCTATTGACCATCTTAATCGTCCTGATGTTCCTTCACAGAACGGACTTTCGTAGGAACACTGATTTATTAGTAATGCCTTTTTTTCTTTGAGGCTTTGATAATGGAACAGGCCCAGTCCACTGGGCCAGCAGTGACCAATCCATTTCCCTTTATGCTTTCTTTATTACGCGCATTTCCTTCTTCACGACTGCCTAGTTCTGGTTGAGTGTACTCCCAGTGGCTTTTAAATCGCCTTTAGTTGAGCTTGTTTGCTGGGTTCTTGCTGTGTTCGGAGCCAACAAGGTTCACTTCATTAAAGGCGAACGGCAGATCTGAGAGGTTAATGATGCTGCTAAATGAAGTCTTGGTTTCCGCCCCTCCACAACCCAGAAGGGAAAAAGAACAGAGCCAGAGCATAGCATCACTGGTATTTTGAACCTTTCTTTTGCTATATATGGCATTTTAAGCATGATGGATTGGGGGTGGGGGGTGGAGGATTTGTTGTGGAAAGAGTCAGAGAAAAACAGAGAAGTGGAAGCTTTTATATAAATCCAGTGCATAGATTTAGTATACTTTTTCCTATGTACTTATATAGTATATGTTGATCGTAAATCTGCAGGGTGTTCTTGACAGAACGCCTTTATGAATGCCTTTATGGGCTCTTAGGATGCAGCCATATGTGCACTGTATCTGCAGCCCGAGCACAGCTTCACATTGGCATTTTGAACCTTCCTTTTGCCATTATATGACATGTTTAAGCATAGAATATATATAGCCTTGAACAAGCTATGTGGCACACTGAAGAAAAACAAAATCAAGAAAAAAACCCAGTTTATGGCAACATTCATCAGTAACACTGTTTTATTGTTTGAGGAAACAATATTTACTGGAAAAGCAAAAAAAAAAAAACAAGGTCATTCTTTCAGCTCTGCTCCAACAACGCTCATTTCATCAAAGTTAAGTTCACCAGCTTTGGTCACGACATACTGACACACATACTGACGTTACTGAGGGAACAGTACAAAACAAACAGTACACACAACACATGACCTGGACGCTCAAGCTACATGACAGTCATTAAATGGACACCACTAGTTTGGTTTTTGAGCCGTGCAGGGAGAACATTCCGGCAATAACACGCTGAACAGCACCAAAGAACAGGGACAAGGGGTAGTGAGGGACAGATACAAACAGGGACAGAGGCACACTTAGCGAGTGGGGGGACAGGCATGCAGAAGCAACAATCCATACATAAGGAAGCCACAGGATCCCTTTTTTGCCAATTACTGAATACTGAAACAAATCATCCATAGGCAAAGTACACAAAGAAAAAAAATCTCTTATCCTTATTTATTTATTATTTTTCTAAAAAAAGAAAACAGTCTCACATGACAAAGGACATCATCCTCCCCTCAAACAAACAAACAAACAAACAAACAAACGGCCAACATCTTCGACAGGGTCAAAGACTTCAAGCAACACAGACAGAACTGGAGGTGGCCACTTGTAGTGCGTTTGACATTATAGGCTGAAGGTTTGGGACTCGTACGGTTGCTTTTTTGCATTAGTGTCTGTGCAAAAGACACTATGTTGGTTGCCAGTAGTAACAAGGAATCCCCACCACATTCCCACCCCCCAAAAACAGGTTGCCCCCCCACCCCTCAGATGGACTACCTGAGGAACCATGCCATTCTTATGAATCAGACCCCATCCCCTCTGACCCAAAGCGCAAAGCCGGCCACCACCGTCTCATGACCCCAAGGTCAGTCCTTCTCCCAGAGCATCTCTCCAACATGCTAGCCTGACCGGGTGTCAAAGTTCAAATGCGGGGAAGCAGGAGGCCTCGGGCTGGCTGATGTCAGAGAGGAAGTGGATGGCTCCTGCCATACCTATCAGACAAACACACACACATACAAAACACAGCAATTAATATATACTGTATGTAGAAAAGCATACAGAGAGTTGAGAGTCTGCACAGCAGAGTTGAAAAGATAAATGTATTTCAAATTTCAAAAAAGGGTTTTAAAAAAAGGGAGAGGTTTTAGATTCACCATCTCACATTGTGCCTCACTTCAGCCTCTTTCGAAAAAACCTATTCTACCTCTCAAGTCCTTGGGTCGGTGGTAGACTCAAGTAACCTCAAGCAACCGTGTTTCATAAATAAAACATCAGCACTGCTGGTGCTGCGCTGGAGGAGAGTTGGTATGGGCGAGTCGTGATGCCCTCCACCCTCCTCGCACTTGGCATCTCAGACACCACCAGGGGGAAATACACCAATCGTGCATATTAACACCCGTCAGTCCCGCGCCGTTGAGTTGCCATGGCAACGACAACAAGGTATGGCGGAGCCTGGGCTGTGCCAACTTGGGGTTGGCGCTGCCTTCTTGGCGGAGACGACACTGTGCGGCACAGAGATAAGAGAGACGATGCCCACTCGAGTGTTCATTCGAATGTAGACCAGCGAGGCTCTCAGAGGGACATCTGTACCAGCAGGTGATAAACCAACTCCCCATTAAATTAGGGTTTCTAGACTGCAAGAACAGTGAGTGATATTGGTGATACTGTATGGGATCTTCTGTACGTTTGCTCATCTGCTCAGTCGCATCCCAAAATACTTCTTTCCCCCTCTCATTTTTTAATACCATGACCAAGGTTTTGTTTCCTTCCTTCCTCTCCTTATGATAAACACTGCTTGCTCCCAATACATTTAAATAATTCAAATAATAAATAAGAACAGAAATAAAACCTGCACCTATTTCATACTTCTTTGAGGGTTCTGGAAGTGCCTAAGATCATCTGAATCACAATACTTGAGAACCACCAGAAGAAATATAAATATGTGTGACTGATTCAACACTGAATGCTGGATTCCACTATGCTAACCACAAAAACACCATGTGATGAACAATCTTGTTCCTTTCTCGACAATGGGATGTTTACTCTACATAGCCTAAAAAAGGAGTGTGTGTGTGTGTGTGTGTGTCTACCCCATAAAATGGGCACATTGCTTTGTTCCCAGACATAATTGGGTCTGGGGACAAGGGGGATTGCATATGGATTCTCTCTGAGTAATTGGCCTTTGTGGAGAGCAGGGTTTAGACGGTGACATGCTCATTTGTGGCGATGTTATTACATTGATCAGACAGACGGCCAGACGAACACTACAGCCATCAGGGCTGCGTCTGGCAGCTTGTTTACCTTCAAACAGCGAGTACGGTCGGTCAGGGATGCGGCATCCGTGCGTCCCGTAGTCCAGGCACCACTCGGCAAACTGCAAGACACAAACAGGAACTGACATCAGAAGGGGATCCACGGACACGCACTCGCATTTTACATTTCAGTGTAGAGACTACAGCCTGCCATCAGGTAGAGCAACAATGACAAAGATTAACACTGAAGTGGTGGATGAACAATTGTAAAGGAAAAGAAACAAGAACAAGAAAAAAAAACCCATAGAAGAACCTGTTCTTCATTTTAGGGAACTTGGTTGACTGTTGGTCACACACACACTGGATTCACTCAGCAAACTAGGAGCACACTTGGGAACTATGCTTTCCAAAGTCAGAATTTAAGGAGAAAAATCATATGAAGTGTACATATATACAAGTCTGGAGAGTGTGTGTGTGTGTGTGAGACTGGGGCCCTTTGGGAGGTGGCAGGCATCACACGCACGCACACAAGCATGCACGCACCAGACGATACAGGGGGAAAGAGAGACACCAAAGAGCTCATGCATTTTGCATGAACATGGACACAGACAGACAGAAATGCATTTTAGTAAACACACACACACACACATACACAATAGTTGCCGTAACAATCTGGCAATGTATGTGTGTGGGTGTGCCACCTCATAGAAGCAGAAATTTATGCTGCTGGTTTTTACAATGTGTGTAAATCAGAATTTAAAGGGGCAGGTAAACATCCCACAGTACAAGTAGTTCTTCTGTGTGAGCCTCATCTGTACAGAGAGAGGAAGGAGTGTGTGTGTGTGTGTGTGTGTGTGTGTGTGTGTGAGCTACCTAGTGTAGGTTTGTTGAGTGAGTTAAAGTGGTATGTGTGTGTGTGTGTGTTACCTTGCATGCTCGGTACAGGTATTTCTTCTCTTGTGTGAGTTTGTAGAGGGAGAGGAAGGCATATCCATTGCCTGCCGTGCCGTGGCAGATGCCGTATCCCTTTCTCAGCAGACCCCTCTGCCAGATGACATCACCACACTCCACCGCATCCTTCAGGTACTTATCTTCCTTAAACACCTGAGCATGCACACACACTCGCGCGCACACACACACACACACACACACGCACACACAACACACACAAACAGATGAAAAATGTGCAGTAACTCAGATCATCTCGCCGTTCAATACTTCCTTCAGGTTCTGTCACGTTGAAAACCTAATAAACACACACACAAACACACACACACATACAGCAAAAACATGAGATGTCAAACTTTCACAAACAAACCTTGCTGCCAGATCTTCTCACTACATATTTTCACATTCCGAAGGTACGCTTTAACACTCACTCTCTCACTCTCTTTCTTTTCCCCCATCTCCCTCTCTCTCTCTGCACATCTGCCTGTGTATGCACATGCCAAAGGCACAGAAAGCGACTAGAAGATGGCAAGAAGTCCAAGTCTGCACCCGGCTTCACTGAAATTCACAGCAGGTGGGGGGAAGCAGCTGCTGTCTATCACACACACACACACACACACACTCTTTTCAAATCATTTCATCTTCGCCCATCAGAGTCTCAGATGTGGACTTAAATAACTACTTTGACTGATTTTGTCTCTGCATGGGACTAATCTGTGTGTGTGTGTGTGTGTGTGTGTGTGTGTGTGTGTGTACACGAGCTCACATTTCTGTGTGTATATTCATGTCACTGAGCAGTGTCTGCGGTGTCATTTTCCTCATGCAGATCTGTCACACACACACACACACACACACACACACACATACTCTCTCTCTCTTAAATTTAGAGTTAAGAATATACAGATAAGTTTAAAACTGGATTTATATTTACTAACATTATATATAATTCTATTTAATTTATTATTATATTATATTTCATCTATTTGTATATATAATTACATATATAATTATATCTAATTGAACTTAAATAATGTTAAAAATAATGTTTTTCTTTCAGCTAGCTAGCTTAGCATCAGTTATGATTTTAAGTTTCTTTTCTTATTTGATTTGATTTCTTCTCTTGTTTTTGTTTAGCCTAAAAGAGATATTGTACCTGTTTATATTATCATGTCAGCTTTGGCAACACTTGAATCATGCCAATAAAGCTCATTTGAATTTGAAAGAGAGAGAGAGAGAGAGAGAGAGATTAGTTATAATAGTTTGCTGTGTAGTTTTTGCAGATCCATGTAGTCTTTGTGAACTCTCTCACAGCCTTTCATCAAGAGAACAGTACAGACAGGGAATCTGCGGATTCATTTATTGCACTGCGGCCTGTCCCTATAATTAACATCACACACACACACACACACACACACACACACACACACTGACTAACTAGCTAACTGACTGACACTTGAGAGTTTCTCTCTCACACAGTGAAATGCCTCACCACAACACAACCACACATGCATGTACACACACACACACGCACACACGCACACACAGACATAGAAGATATGTAAATGCAAAGCTGTGAATCTCCAAAAGTAGTGATGTCCAGTCAATAGACAGAAAGACTGGAAGAGAAAAAGAATAAGAGAGGAGGAAGAGAGGAACATGCACGCACACACACACACATGTGCGCGCACACACACATGTGCGCACACACACACACGCGTTGTCCGTGCGATCAGGTGCCTATCCTGAGACTGCAGGGCTGAGTGAGCACATGCAAATGTACCTGCACACTTACAGATCTCCAGGGAGAGACTGACAGAGTCTCAGAGTCAGAGACTTTGAGTATGTGTGCGCAAGCATGCATGTCTCAGTCTCTCTCTCTCTCTCTCTCTCTCGCTCGCTCGCTCTGTGTGTGTGTGTGTGTGCGTGTGTATGTATGTATGTAAGTATCTGTAGAGAATGAGACAGAGAGAGATCAATCTGTGCATGTGTATGTATGTGTGTGTGAGAGAGAGAGAGAGAGACACACACATACTGGTGTGTGCATGTGTGTGTGTGTGTTGAACACACCATATGTAATATGTCACACGGCTGTGACAGATGAAAGGCACCTTGTCATGTGGCAGTGACCGTAGCGTTTAACGTGGCAGAACGGAAATTCAGTTTCCAAATATAAACCCACAGTCAATTTCCCATTCAGGCCTGTGGCCTATTACACTACACTAGGGACAGCAGGGACAATGATGGAGGGAGAGAGAGAGAGATAGAGGGAGAGAGAGAGAGAGAGAGAGAGAGAGAGAGAGAAAGAAAGAAAAACAGATTGGGTAGGGATGGGAGACATAATGATGTTAGAGATTTACTTAAATAATGGCAATAACATCCTAACAGAAGATGACCTGAACACATCAATATACATCAATATAATATCAATACACTCAATGATTTCCTTGGATCATCAATATAAGGTAATTCCCACAGACTGTCCAATGCACAGTGAACTAGTCAGTGCAACTAGTGCTGGTGTGAGTGTGTGGAGTATGTCACTGGTGGTGGTGGTGTGTGTGTGTGTGTGTGTGTGTGTGTGTGTGTGTGTGTGTGTGTGTGTGTGTGTGTGTGTGTGTGTGTGTGTGTGTGTGTGTGTGTGTGTGTGTGTTGTTTAAGGAGCTGGTGCAGCAATGCATTCTCAGGACCACACAATGTAATTGCACTATCAGCAAGATGAAGCTAGATGGGTTGTGAACTGTCGAGTGTGACCACTCTCCTGTAAGAAAATCTTAACGCTTGTGCACACACGCACACACACAAACAAAATCACTCACAACACACAAGAACTGGCGTTCACACATTCAAACACACACGCGCGCACACACATGCACGCGTGCACACAGGCACACACAGACACACACACACACACTGAGTCAGCTTGCCTTGGCAGCAGTATTTCCTGATGACTTCCCAGTCCTCCTAAGGGCTGTGCTATAGGAATCAATACGGAAGCCAAGCAGACAAGCAGGATGAGAACAGTGGGGAGACAGACCCAGGAAGAGACAGGTGCATGTGGAGAGCTTCCCTTCACAAAACTGCTCTCCATTTCCCACGCCTGCTCAGTTCTCTAACCAACAGACCTACTGACTATATGAACCCAACACAGAGCGAGGAATGGGTCATACATGGACTTAATATGGCAGAATTTGTCATGGTAGATTTTTCTATGTGCAAAATCATGATATGAAAACCCTAACCCTTTTTTTCGGCAACATGCAAACCAAACCCAGAAAGATTTTAAAAAGTAATAAATTCTACACCACGGCTGGTACATCTGTGACTGACCTAAACAAGCTACCACTTCCTGTAATAAGGGAGTAGAGCAGTGTTTGAAAACTACTATATAACAATAAAACACAGAAGAATATTGGTACTTTGTTTTTTTCTTCAAGAAATTTCTATGAAAATGGGTGGAAGTTTTGTCACAGAATCTTTGGCAGTCGAACATGCAAATCTCATTTTAGCCAGCAGGTGTCACTGTGGTTTGCCTAGAAGAGCAGTTCAATGATAATGTTCACCAAAGTGGGCATCAGTGCTGGCCCCTTGTTAGCTAGGTCTCTTGACGGCTACAGTGCTCAGGGGGGGATTCTAAGTAATCACCTCAGTGAGACAGCAATGTGAAAACATCAGGAAGCCCAGAGCATGATGGGTAGTTACATGTTACTGGCCCTCGTTACTGGTAAAGTTGAAACTCCTCAGAAACTTTACAGCCACTCCAGAGGGACTGACAAACAGCCCAGCATATGTCACTGAAGCTCCAGCAATGCTGTCAGTCACTTTATAAGACCAAAGCAAGCAAGCAAACAAACACAACCACACACACACAAGCAACAAGTATGGACAAAGAGCATGTATGTGAGGAACAGGAATGTTCACAAAGACATTCTGATATTTCAGCCAATAAAATGAGTGTTTTTGTATGCACGTGTGTCTTTTAACTTACATGCCCTTTAAGGTGTGTAATTGTGTGTGTGTCTGTGTGTGTATGTCTGTATACACCATATGAAAGCATGCCTCATCACCGATCCAATGTGGTTTGACAGGCATGTGTGTGCAAACACAGAAATGATTGTGTGTATGTGTGCGGGCGCCTGTGTTAGGGTTGTCTTCTGAACTGGCATATGATGATGCCAATACTTACATACTGTTTCTATTATGATATAGTGGATTTATTTTGAAAAATTATGTTCAGCCCTTTAGTTTGGTACGGTCCTGATTTCTATATATATGTTTTTATTATTATTTATAAAGAAGTGATGACTATCGTTTGTGTTTGTTACTTAATTAGTTAGTTAGTTACTTCATGGTTAGGTAGTTACTTTTTAGTTACTTAGGTGGTTACTTTGTAGTTATGTCGTAGTTACTTAGTTACTTCGCAGTTACGTTTGTAGTTACTTAGTTACCTCATAGCTACTTAGTTACTTCGCAGTTAGTTACTTACTTACTTTTATCCTTATTTTTTACTGTTACCTTATTTTGTACTGGTGCATGTGTGTGTGTGTGTGTGTGTCTCACCTTGTGTGCCATGATGAGCATGTGGATGACGCCCGGGGCCCCATGGCACCAGTGGACAAGTCTGTCCGTCTCATTGCTAAGTGATGAGGGGTAGTTGCCGGAGCGGAACTTTTTGTGCCGGACGTAGTCAATGCTGGGCCGCACCAGCTCATTCAGGATATCAGGATTCACTTTGGCACTAGGCTAGATAGAGACAGAGGGAGAGGGATAGAGAGAGAGAGGGATATAGGGACGGAAAAAAATGGAGACAAAGTAACAGGGTAAGGGACAGAAAGAAAGAAAGGGAGAAAGATAGAGAGAGAATGGAGGTGTAGAGAAGAGAAAAGATAGACAGAACACAAGAGAAGTAGAAAAAGAGAGAAAGCAAAGGGGAAGTAAATGAAGTTGAAGGTTTACAGTAGAACAGCTGAGAAAGTACACAAAAAATGCTTAACTTCTCAATAGCAACACCAGCAGGAGTGTGTGTGTGAGTGTGCCCACATTAGGGTTTGGCGCTGGGGCTATTACACGAGCATACATGCACGCACACACACACACACACACACACACACACACACACACCAACACACACACACACATACACAAACATGCACGCACACACACACACATACACAATCATGCATGCACGCACACACACATTTATAGACAAAATGCAAAGCTTCTTTCACTCTCAATGTCTCAACTCTCACACTGATATAACACTGTTTAACAGGGCTGAAACTGAGTTGCTGTGGCAACTTTTGTCTCTCTCACACACACACAAGCACACAGATCCTGACAAGCACATATACACACAAAACACAGTGACATAAACGCATGCGGTTCCACACACACCAACACTAGTGTTGTGCGAGTAGCACGCTGTCGTGTTGCTGCAGCAGTGGTATCGTGATTTGTTAGTGGGTGGCAGCAACCAGTGAAGCATGACCATCTGCGTCACTGTGACGACAGACTGGTTGCCATGGCAACAACACTTCCATTATACCACACCTTGCAGAGGAAACGGCTCAATTATTCCCCCATCCCACCAAGACCCCCCCCCCCACACACACACAATGGGGAATAATCAGAGAACTATTAATAACAGTTTTAAGGCTGAATTAAAAAGTCAAAATGAAACAACATAAAAGAAAAAAACAAACCCAGAAACAAACACATATTCTCTTTGTCCAACAGGGTCCTGCTACTGGTGTGTGTTGTGCATGTCTATGTCTGTGTGGGATATTAAAGAGCTTAATGTATGCCTGCTTTTGGTCTTGGCAATGGGAGGGGACAATCCTGTGAGTGTGTACTGAGCAGAGACTGTGCAAACACAGAGATACACACACACACACACACACACACACACACACATACACACAACCACAAGGTTGTCACTGCATAACAGGCCTGATCTATTATAGCTGAAAAACTTTTGCCCCCTCATTTGGCTCATAATAGTTTTTCACTGAATATGCAGAAAATGTGTGTGTTTAATACACCATGATATGCATTGATATTGGGGTGTGAAACAAAGTAGGCCATCAGGTCATAGCAGACTTTGTTCATACAGTACAAAACAATCCTAACTGAGTTCAAGAAAGAAGCTTACACATCACATAGTACTGCACAGCCTGACTTAACACACACAGATACAGTTGGGCCTACTGGATATTACTGTTTTGTAAGTCGCTTTGGATAAAAGCGTCTGCTAAATGCATGAATGTAAATGTAATGTAGATCATGCTATGTATGCTTTGCTACCATATGGAACAACTCATTTCTTTGTGTAAGGTTTTGGTCATATCACACAGTCTTAAAAAAACACAGATAATCACACACATACATTCTAAGTATTACTAGAAGTCTCTCTCTCACACACACACACACAATCACAATCACTGCAACTCACAGTATGTGGAAGAGCCACACACACACAGACAAGAATGCATAGTCTGTGATGGGCAAAAAAATAAACCAAAATAAAGCAAGATGAAACCAGCAACATAAAAAATCATTGCATAAAGGCATTTCTTAATTTAGCCAAACTTGTGCAGCAGTTATTCCCCAGCTGCCACTTTGAACCAGGCACAAAGATTTATCAGAGAAAGAGAGAAAAGGCAGAGTCTCGCAAAAATTAATGATTTATAAACTAGTGTGTCTCTATTTCTCTCTGTCTCTCTCTCTCTCTCTCTCTCACACACACACACACACACACACTCAACTACGTGACTTGAGTGAATTGTGTCTCTCTGGGAATACGTGCACAGGTGAGAGTGTAACACACACACACACACACACACACCTGTGAACTCACCTCACACCTCAGTTAATGTGTGTGTGTGTGTGTGTGTGTGTGTATAGTAGTGATGCACGGGTCAAGGATTTTTAACACCTGCACGAACCCGACCCATCATGACAGCCAACCCGCCTTACCTGACCCGCAAAATTACGCTCTGATTTTTAACCCAACCTGACTCAACCCGCTAAAGTGGAGAGAGAAAATAAAAAAAGAAACCAATTAGTCTACATTGTTATTAGCGATAGCCTAGAGAAAAACACATGGTAACCTAGGCCTACTTACAAGAGGAATTTGCTCACCTTGCACTGCTGTTTGGTTGTCCCAGATTTTTACATGATGGATAGCCCAGGCTACTCGCGATTCTATTGAATCTTAGCTATCAATCACAGAACGGCAAATGTTCCAAAAGGATTATTTTATTCCTGAAATATATAGGGAAACAAACAACTAAACTTTTTTTTAACTTAGGCTATCAATCTCTCACTCACTCACATACATAGTTCCTTAATGACATTGTGTGAGAGGGAGAGGGAGGGGGAAACGAGTCTATTGCATAATTATATCCTATTTTACTCATTTATTGCAATTAATTCTAAAAGATAGCATATAGGATAAGTGTTAGGAGATCAACCGCTCATCATTAATGTACAGACAATTACAAGGCAATAGGCTACACATTACATTATAAGAGGGTGGTAAGCTATGCACGCTCAGAGCGAATGAGTGAGTGAGTTAAGTGAATGAGTGCAAAAGACAATGGCCCTCATTTACGAAACGTTTACAAAACGATTGTGTGACACACGCTCAAAAAATCTGTAAGTATGCTCATTTCCACGCAAAACATGGTATTTATGTATTTATCAATCTGAACATGAGTTAGAATGAGCGGTACTTACACTCAAATCCATGTTAAATCAGAACATGGGGTACGCACAACTTCAAGTCAGGGGATCACAGCACAGCGCAGCATTTGGGTTAGGGAATTGTGAAATTATGAGTTATATTCATGGAATATAGCCAATATTGGACAAAAATGCTCATGCGTATTTATCACTTTTCCTAAACATAGCCCGTTATTGGGCCCATTAATAGTACTTTATGCAGCCAGAATTGCGGGACAAATCACATTGATAGATTCACAATGTGTGCACGAATTGTGTATCTTCTCCAGGGACAAATGACTGTTGTGTGATTTTGTAGTGAAATCATTTTGCACTGTAAGGCTATATAAACAATTCATACGTTCTGTCTGGGAAAGAAAGTGGGGGAAGTTTTATATCCCCCACTTTCGCGCCTTCCTCTGATGCTGCCTGTCAAACTAATTGGTTCAGCTGGAGCTGCATGTCACTGAGAAATCACTGGGTTAGAAAAAAAGTCTGATTTTGGACGTATTATGAACCATCCTGTCGCAAATTCTACGGACAACGCCTCTAAATTGAGAATATATTTGGCCATGACATTTAAAATTATGCTCGTTTCAGCCGCTGCATTTACCAACACCGGTTCTTCCTTATGCTGATATTTCAGCAATGCAAACAGCCTCATAAATCACATGTGAGCATTGTAGTAAGATGATTCCTGTCCAATGAATGGATGAGAGTAAAGAAAAATGGTACAGAGAGATAAAACACTGATAGTGTGTTGGAATGGTGCAGTAAGACAGTGGGGAAAAGACAGAAGAGATGAGGAAGAGACAGGTAAGCAGAGGAAGAGAGATGAAAAGATGGGAGAAGGAGAAAGCACAGTCCAATAAAGGCCTAGAGAGAGAAGAGTGGAGAGAGGAAGAGGGAAGGAAGCAGAGAGCAAGATGGACATTTACACAGAAACATCTTCAAAGAGAGAAAGGAGAAGACCGAATAGTCAACTTTCTCCCACATCACCACAGGGTGGTTATTAGCTTAAGCAGCTACTGAAGAGCAATTATTTCCTCAACAACGCAAAACGACTTTCTTCTAGGTCAGACCTATTTACCCAGAGAGAGGGCAGTGTTGCCTTGAAATGTTACTCAAGGTGTTCACTCTGGACCTACTTAACTCATCCTGTCGCCTGCCACCTTTTCTACAGTGCCGGCGAAAAAGAAAAACAAAACAAAATAAACAAAAAAAAAAACAGCACTAATCATTACTTATGCATAATTACCGGCAGTGAGACAAACCAGACAACTTCCACTTTAATCTATTTAAGTATTTGTTTACTTATTTATTTCCTGCGCTGGTCGAACGCTGGGCTCCAGAACCCAGACGACGGGTCTGGTGGAAATGTTAAGTAATGCACCGGTGCGACTGGCTTAGAGCACATTTCAGGACTAATGGCTTGAAGAAAGGGTGGACTGGGAAATGAAGTGTGTGTGGGAGGAGTGAAGAATGTGTGTGTGTGTGTGTGTGTGTGTGGGGTGGGATCCAGTCCAATAAGGCTGGGTCCAGCGGGCCAAACACTGAGCTCCTCAGCAGAGCAAGGCGAAGTTAAGAGGCCCTAGAGAACCTTGTCAGAAATTTAGTTTACAGCTTCAATACTCTACTCAAGTTGCCCATAAATTATTCATCTGCTTAAAAGAGCACTAATCAATCTGAGTGACTCACAGCTATTGAGCCTCCACTTGGAGAGAGAGAATGTGTGTATTTGTGTGCGTGTGTGTATGAGATGTTTATTTCTGGAGACTGGACTGGATTTGCTGATTTACAATA
This sequence comes from Tenualosa thibaudeaui, assembly GCA_027481765.1. Taxonomy (NCBI): domain Eukaryota; kingdom Metazoa; phylum Chordata; class Actinopteri; order Clupeiformes; family Clupeidae; genus Tenualosa; species Tenualosa thibaudeaui. The sequence goes on along the minus strand of JAIFZK010000008.1, from coordinate 12,873,549 downwards.
TATGATGAAACAGCTAAATTAGCTGGCAACTGATTTATTATCCGTAAGTGTGTGTGTGTGGGTGTGTGTGTGTCTAATCTACATAAGTGTATAATCCTGTGCATAAGTGATCAGCACAGTGTCTTGGACTGCATGTCTTTATCTGCCTGGCTGATTTCACAGATGCAACACACACACACACACACACACACACACACACACACACACACACACACACACACACACAGCTTCCTTCACATCATATTTTAGCATCCCACTTTAAGGCAATCCATAGTGAAGAGGGTAGTTTTATATGGCGAGTCCACCTTCAAAGCCCCACTTTTCAGATAGACAAAGCTTCCTCACTGGGGAATAACTCCATATGAATGGTCATCTTCTTACTTTAGTTACTTTAGTTACTTTAGTAGGGGCGTGGCATAAAGACAATTTAAAATGGAACAATGGCAAGGGTTTTGAATTAGTATGCACTCTATGGAGCCTCCTTCATTTTCCCACTAACTTGCATTGATGAAATTGCATATTAAAATGCACTTTTCTTGTTAGCATTCATTTGAGTTCATCCAAGTGGAGAGCAATTATGTCAATGAAAGCAGCAGGGTTGAATTAATTCAAAGCTTAAAGTTTAATACCGGAGGTGGAGGTTGTCAATAGGATTGTGTGTGTGAGTGTATGTGTGTGTGTGTGTGTGATGATGCACAAATTGCAATGTCAAACCCATGGGCACAAGAGGTGGGCAGGATTTTATCCCTCAACTTTCTATCAGTAGTACGTCTGTGTGTGTGTGTGTGTGTGTGTGTGTGTGTGTGTGTGTGTGTGTGTGTGTGTGTGTGTGTGTGTGAGTGAGTAAATGAGAGAGGGAGAGACAGAGAGAGGGACAGAGTTCCTAAACCCCCTGAGAGTCAGTCGGTAGTGTGTTTCTGCTGGCGTTACATGGGTCTTGACTGCCATACTAACTAGTCTAGGTGCAGTGTGCCCTATGCAGTCCTCACCTCCAGCATACATAGATAGAACAAAGGGGGAAACAGCCACTGCACACAAACCTCCTGCCAAATTAACACCAGCAGTATCCTCCAATGCTGACCCAATGCAGTGCTTGACTTTTGGCTCAGTGGTAGCACTCCAGGTGTGTGTGTGTGTGTGTGTTGCACACTCACCTGCATGAGTATGTAGTAGATGCCAGCCAGTCCATGTGCAGCACCCACATACTGTTTCTTATGCCACTCGTACAGCAGGGGGCAGCGTTCTGTTTTCTTCTCCTCTTTGGACAGGTTCTTTCCCGACTCCAAGATGGCCGTCACCACCTATTCAAGGGCACATCAAAGATTGGTCAGTGATCTCATGGTCAGTTGTCTTGTATTATTGCAGTTATCTGCCGTAAATATGTTAAGTGGCTACAGCAATCGCGGTACTTCTGGAGCTCTTTCCTTTGATATGAACAAGACACATAATCATAACCACACCAAACACAGCAAAAAGCAGGGAAAACTCTCTTTGTCCCCAAACGACTCTACAGTATCAGCCTGACTTTCTGCAAACCTCTGTGACATTTCAGTCAGGAAGAGGCACTCTCACCATCAGCTTAGTTTTTCTAAAACTGAGCCTTTGGTATTCACAGTCAACCAGGCTTTGCCTCAAAACATTAACATTCATCTTGGTTCATCTTTAACAGCCCACAACAAAAAAAAAAAGGAAAATGGGGGTTATGATTGATGACCAACTAAATTTGTTTCAGCACACAGCTTCTGCCGTGAGGCAGTGATGGTTTTCCATAATATCTGAAAAACCAAACAATCTAATAAACAGTAGGCAAGCCACACAAATTCTTTTGTTGGCTTTGGTGATTTCTGGGCTTCCAGTGCAGTTTTAATGGGCCTGTCAGAATGAATAGAGAGACTATTTTAGATGACACAATGTAGTGGTGCACTGAGGCTTTGATCAGTCTTACAGAGACTCACAGGTCCTCCTCTGCTCTCCCTTCACTGATTTCATGTGGCTGTTGCTTAAGTTAAACTTTCCCTCTGAAGATGAACGCTTATTGCTTTTGCCTTTTCTCAGCAGCGAGAATTCACAGATTTAGATTTCTGCACCTCAGAGTTGGAATCATCCATCTAGTACAACCTGTTCCAGTGGAAGCTTTAAAAAAAACATAATCTAAAAACAACAACAACAACAATAATAATAATAATAATAATAAAATATTTATCTACTTGTTCTACCCCATTTTGCCATTTTTAATCTGATGTTTTTTGTTGTTCCCAAGTGGCCATGAACAGAGCCATCTTCTAGACAACGTGGCTGCAATTGAAGGATGAAGGAATGAAGGAAATGTCTTATTACGGGGTGAATGAAGGCTCTCTCGCCTGCCTCTAGCGTAGGTTCTGTGATTACTACACTTGCAAGATCTGAAACACCAGGTCGAGAAAACAAAACTGAAAGTAAATGAAACACGTTTATTACTGGTTTGTATATATATATATATATAACGCACAAAAATGATCATCGCTGGTTCCTATTCTTTGGTTTGCAAGTAAATTCAAATGAATTGGTGAGAATGTACAATGTTGTTGCAATTAAAAAAAAAAAAAAAAAAAAAATCGCCGACTGTAGGGAGAGCTCTAGAGATCAAAAACTGCAGTCTTCCCTAGTATACCTTTAAGCCCATTATTGTCAGGCCAAAGGTTGACTATCAAACATGAATGTTACTGATGGGGGCGGGGGAGCGGAAAGGACAAACAGAGGGAAGCAAAGGCAGAAAAGAGTGACAGGGAAATAGGGAATTACTGAAGGACAGAGAGGCGGTGAGAGAGAGAGAGAGAGAGAGAGGGGGGGGGGGGGGAGATGTATGGAAAGACTCTGCCTGCTGTCATACAAGCAGGCACACAGACTTGCTGCAGTTTCAAGCCTCTTCAGGAAAATCACTTGACTGCTCATCAAAAATGGCTTCAAGGCATGGATATGGATTCACTGTGTAGCAGAGAGAGTAGTTGTGTGTGTGTGTGTATGTGCGCGTGTGCGTGTGTGTGTGTGTTACAGAGATATGCCACAGTAAATGTGCTGCTGTACAGCCTTAGGCAAGGCTAGGCATTCTGGGCATTTGTACGAGTTCTGTTGTTGAGATTGTTATTAATTGAGGGCTGCCGTGCATATGTGATTGTGTGTGTAAGTGTGTGTGTGTGTGCGCTTCTCCTATGAATGAGGACACTAGCAGAGTTTAACATGTCCAAGTGTGTGTGTGTGTGTGTGCATGTGTGTGTGTGTGTGTGTGTGTGTGTGTGTCTGTGTGTACTGTTAGGCAGCTGGTGAATGGGGACACTGGTGCAGAGTGCAGATATGCAGACTCAGCCTCATTCTAAATTCACCTGTTCCTGTCTCTGCTCCAGAAAGCTGGGGATTACTGGCTTTCTATCTTTGTATCAGAGTTTCACCTTTCCAAGTAAAGCGAACCTGAACAAACTGAGCAATATCCAAAGACAAACCTGAACCAGACCTGAAACTGATCAGAACTACATTTGAACTATACTGTACATAAATAGGTGAATAGGAGGAATAGGTTGAGGAACAAATCCTTTTCCATTTGGGAATAAAATCCATGTAGTACTCGGGGCAATTTTACAAAAAGAGAATCAAATCTCCATTCCCAACACCATTCCCAGCACCATCAGCCAGAGATCCGCTACACCCCACTACACTGTTAAGTTACATTGGAGTTAACGTGTTAACCCCAAGAGAATTTCAAAGTTGTAAATGGTGTGTGTTTGTGTGTGTATGTGTGTGTGTATGTGTGTTCTCATAATGCATTGGTGTTCACTACCTCTGCCACTTCAGCAAACATTTTGTGTTGGATGGTTGTGAAGCAACTCAAGTGTTAAAGAGCTTATTCAGTTATATATCTAATCGACTCTCATCACCTCGTGGACTTAACCTGGGCTTTCAAATGCTACTGTTGACATACTTATAGGTATAAGAGTCACACTGTGTGAAATAAGATATTTCAAAAGCCTGCCTCCTCATTCACACATTTAGCCAGGTGTACTCCTCTCTCCAGCTGCAATTACAACTAGCCTAAACCTTTCCTCGCAGTAGCCTTAGAAAAACACTGCTAAGTTTGATTGACATTGGCCCATATCTGTCAAGTTATAGTTATAGTCCAAAATGTAATATGGGATTAGCCCATCCATAGTTTATAATGTTTATTTATTGAATTTACAGAAAATGTGCTACTCAGGGATTATTATATGCGTTGACAATGGGATATGAAACAACCTAGGCTATACTGGTCATGCGATATCAGAAAATACTATATTATTGGATATTTTTTTGCATCTCTGGGCAGCCAATTCTCTCTCTCTCTCTCTCTCTCTCTCTCACACACACACACAAACACTCACACAGAGTTTCAAGCAGCTTGTTTACCTTATTGCAGAGGCAGAGTAGAAAATCAACTCAATTCAGTTCAAATTCAATCCAATTATGGTTATCTACACAGTTCTTAACAGTAACACCGCTTCAAGGCGTTTTACAGAAATTAACACAAAGCATGAACCTTGGGCTGTGTTCTCCCCTAACAGCCTGGAATCCATTGAATAATATGGAATGTTTAATATGGAGTGTTCTACCATATGTTCTAGAATATTTTACATGTGGAAATGGACCAAATGCAGAAAAGATAGACTTGGGTCTTGCCAGCCACCGAAGGTGGCATGGTGATAAAGGGGCAATGGCTGAAATGCCTCTACTTAGAGCGGTAAAATAGAACCGACTCAAATAAAGAAGAATTTCCACATTTTAATGGGAGGAAACAGATCAACTCTGAGGTTTTAGGACATGAACAGAGAGGGTGGTGGTGCTATAGGTGAAGACCATAAGTAGAAACACTGCACTCATGCCTCTGGCTGTGAATGACAATCAGATCAGCTGAAGCATAGAGCCGCAGGGGTAAAGAGAGAGCAAAGACGCATGCACGCACACACGCACGCACACACACACACACACGCACACACACACTGCTGCATTTCTCTGACTGGCTTTTATTTGCTTGGAGCAGCAGGAACAGTGAGAGTAAAGACTGGGAGGAAAAAAAGAGCAGACACTTTCTAATAACACAGCTTTAAAAATGACCTTCCTCAGATAATCACACACTCTACTGATACAAACATTTCACACAATATGAAAACACTCTCAGAAACGATCTAAGTGAAGCTAAACAAACAAATGAAATCTTTCTAAAGGGCGAACTCTTAGCCCCCGGTGTCATTATTCAGAGCTGGCAAACACAGCTCTACGGCTCAAGGGAAACGACCTTTGACCCTACCCGCCCTTGTCTGCAGAGTCAGGGAATCGCCACACTGACCATGGATGTGTTCTATTACATGTCTCTTTCAATCACCCTCCCTCTCTCTAAAAAAAAACTGTATTAGTGTTGACGTATGGGATGTGAGTGCCACAGACTACTGCATGATCATGACACATCAGGCATCTCACCAAATGTCTCCATTGCTGCTTGTGCAACAACATTCCTCCTTTCATCAAGAAATTGTCTGATTACTCTAAATCATTTATAATGGATGTGAGTGAACAAGTGGAAATTGTGAATATTGCCTAGATACAAATCTCATCTTAAAAGGCGGAAGGGAAGAGAAACCGATTGTATGGCGACAACAAGTTTCTAGATTCTATCTACATTTACATTTACATTTATGCATTTAGCAGACGCTTTTATCCAAAACAACTTACAAAAGAGGACAACATTCAAGCTAAAGCACAATGAAAAACTAACTAAGAATGCATATCGCTAACATTACATTTGCAGTATTTTGAGCTGAAAGTGCAATAGTGTAATAAAAGTATGGAGAGAGTAAGAGATTAAGTGCATTCCTGGTATTCAGAAATTTACAAGAAGAGTCTGGATTGACCTGCGCGAGGTGTTGGCCGTGCTAGATAACGTGTCTTGGAGGAGCAAAGTTTCTACAGCAAAATCTCTTTTTTTCTCTCCCTCTCTCTCTCCCAGACACACACACACACACCTTCATAACAGTGATAAAGAGGTCCAGGGCGAGGTGGGTGAAGCCAAAAGGGGTTATTCTTCATGTGGGTGTTCCTGAGCTCAGCTGAGAGAGAGAGAGAGAGAGTGAGAGTGAGAGGGGGAGAGAGAGTAAGGGGGTGAGAGAGAAAAAAAGAGACAGCAAGAAGGGAGTGGTAGGAGGCTGAGAGGTCTGCTGACACAGGAGAATTCAGTGGCTGGAGCTGATGCTAGACGCCACCCAGCAACAAGCCTTTTTTTATGATGCCGCTTTTTGTAGTGTGCCCTTTTTATACTGCACAGAGGGCACAGCCTGTTTCTTAACACTGACTCTTTTCCTACCAATTAACACCACTTGGCAAGACTATAAATGAAGAGTAATGAAGGCCAGAAGGCTTTAACATGCACATTTACAGTGGTTTGGACATGGGCATTTAAAGTGACTTTGAACACAATGTCCATTTGTATCACGTGTGTGTATGTTTGTAAATCCGACTCTGCTATTTCCTGAACACAATTAGCTGATAGAGGAGGTTGGGAGCTGAACTAGCAGAGCTAGCAGAGGTACACACAAACACACACACACACACACACACACACACACACACACACACACACACACACACACACAGAGATGGAGAGGTAGAATAAATCATGGCTAACATCACTAACTGAAGGGTAAGTAAGAGAGAGAGAGGTAAAGGGAGATATACTTGGAAAAGTGGACATATTAGAAAGTACACACCAAAATGTGGATCTAAATTGTCATTGCGAGAATCTTCTGGCAGTTTGAGTTTCTGCATTAAGTGCTCATGTAAACAAAAATCTTCAAATCTCTAGTGTGTTATTCTCACACTCTCTTGAAAAGTCCTTGTCTCTTAGGGTACAGAACATCAGTCATTGTGTGGGTGTGTTATGCCACAGTGTGTGGGTAGCTTGCATACCCAGAGGGCCATGCCTGTGTGACACTGTGTATGTGTGTGTGTGTGTGTGTCTGTGTATGTGTATGCATGTGTGAATGTTTTCCTTCAGAAGCCTCATGACTATGTCTATGTGACTGGGCACAAGAGAATGTCTTTATTATGTCAGATATTGATTGACTGAAGGATCACTTGGGCTGCAGAGCTCAAGCACCACCACCCTAAACCCCAATCTCTCTCTCTCTCTCTCTCTCTCTCTCTGTGTTAACCTCTTTCTTAATATGTACCTTTCTCTCACTCCATCATTATTCCAACCTTTCTCTCACTCTCTCATCCCCTCACTCCCCCTCTCTCATCCCCTCTCATCCCCTCACTCTTGCTTTCTACATATATCCCTCTCACCTCCTCAATCTCTCTCTCTCTCTCTCTCTCTCTCATTAGGGCATGTAGTAGGTATGCTGAGCCCAGGGTTGGGGTTATAAATAGCAGGGAGACGGAGGAGCAGGAGGGGAGATAGAGAATTCTGTAGCGCAGCGGCTGGACAGAAAGAGCAGATCTGTCTTTCTCTCTCTCTCCTTTTAGCCATGTAAACCTGTCTCACTCTCCTTCATTTTCTGTCTCTCTCTAGCACCCTTTTTCTTACCCTCTCACAGTCTGTTTTTGCCACAATTGCCATCCCTCTTTCCAGTCAACATTTGAAATTGAAATTGACATGACTATACTTACATGAATAGCATCTGTTAATTTTTGACAAAACAGGGTGAGACAAGATACATTGATTTCTGACATCTTACTTTAGGTGAAGTAGCAGAATGCAAAATGCATTAAATGCACTATTAATGTAAATTACATTTTCAGTCAATTTAAAGAAAACACACACTAGTTGGGATTGGTGTGCTGGATTTCTGGTGAACCGGTAATGAGCAGATAAGCAGTTTTGACTGGTTATGGCTATGAGCTCCAAAGGCTTGCCGCCAGACAGAACTTCAGAGCAAATTCAAATTTGCCAGTGGTGCGTCGGGTTTCTCGGGCTAGCAGCCAATGAAAATGGACAGATTTTTTAGTTGTGTGGAGCGAACAGAGCCCTGATAAAGATGATTTTGCTCCTATTTTTCACCCTCCACCCAACCACTCCTCTGCCTTCCTCATTCTCTCACTTCCTCTCTACTCGCCCTCTCCTCAGTTCTCTACAGTGAAAATCAATGAAAATTCAGTTTGAATCAATTCAGTTTTAAGAGCACAACACAGACTAAACCAAATAACTAAAAGGCTAAACACTAAATAAACTAAATAACTACAAGGCTAAACAATGAATAACAGTACAAACAGAGGAGGGCATATAGTCTCTATCGCTTTCTCTCTCTCTCACACACGCACGCACGCACACACACACACACACGCACGCACGCACACACGCACACAGGCATAGGGCATAGATTGCTTCTGCTGCTCAGGCTGTACTGAATAGTAAGACTGGCTTACAACAATGTCTGACAGAAATGTTTCTATTTGTTTGATGCTGAAACGTGATGCTGCAGATAGAGAAACACACACACACACACACACACACACACACACACGTACGCACATGCCAGGCCACAACTCTGTGTTTACGGAGACTACTAAACAACAGATGGGCATGATAATAACACTGGCACTGTATCACTGTCCATCCCCCTCTTACACACACACACACGCACACTTACTCTCTCTCTCTCACACACACACACACACACACACACGCCTCTCTTAGTGTGATACATCATGGACAGAGCCTTAAAAGTCAGTGTCATCACACAAATGCTAACCCATTATCTTTTTCTTTCTAGTCACCTCCATCTCTGTCTGTCTCTCTCTCTCTCTCACACACACACACACACACACACATTTTTGGCTGACCCAGACAAAGAAGTACACAGATGGTCTGCTCCAATGGCTTAGATGAAGTAAACACAACCCCCACACACACACACACACACACACATATAAATCAAATACAAATATACAAATGCATGCACACAGACACAGACACACAAACACACACACACAATCACAACTATAATCACAAACATAAACACAAACACACACAATTATTATGGTTTTGAGAACACAAAAAGGCAGAGATGACATGATGTATGATAAACTGTGAACTTGTGACCTAGATAGACACTGGTGGCTTTTTCCACTAAAAGCCTCTGGACACACACACACACACACACAAACTGGCCTGGCAGTAGGCATTGTATGTGAGCAGCTCACACCATCACTCCTATTTTACTCGTTAACAATTAATTCCATTTAAATCCATGTGTAATGTCAAGCATGTGTATAGTGTGTGTGTGTGTGTGATTGTGTGCTGTGTTTTGTGCTCTGTCTTAGATGCCAACTCACAGCTCTCTCTATAATAGAGAAGAGAGTAAGAGCACACACAAAGATGAACTAAGACAGCATTGGTCTACTATTACATCCGAGTGCCTGAGTTTCATAGTGTTTGTCTTTCCTTAAACACTGAAAGTAGGTTACAGGTCACTTTCAATTCCACCTTCATAGTAAATGCCAGTTCACACCCAAGATTCATGACGAGATGAGCTGCAAAATTCTAAAGACCAGTTACCTGCTGAAACGTTCTTTCTAAAAACTGAAGCATTCACACCAATGCAACAACTCGCAACGGGACCATGGTTGCCATGACAACATCCAGATAAACAATGAATCAAGCTGGCTAGATAGCAAACAAAGTTACCCCGTTTAGCCAAATGGCAAACTATCCCAAAAAAATGCGTTCATTTTTTTGACTTTCCGTTATAACTGAAATTGAGCAGACACGGCTCTTTCGCTGACAGAAGGTCATAAGCATTTCTCTCCATCCACACTGACTAAAACTCTGCCCTGACATCTCTGCTGGACTGATTGAGTGACATTGTGTCATAAAAGCTGTGAGGTAAAAACGTTCCAAAACCTTGAAACTGCAATGTGATATGTTGAATGCTTGCAATGACATGAAACGTTTGATTCACACCACCGCAACGCCTCCCTAAATCGGTCTCGTCTTTTTGTGAATCTTCGGTCTGAATTGGCCTTAAGAATGTGAGGCATCCAAATGATCCAAATGTGGGTCCTCCATGATTTATGGCCCTCAGTGGGCAGCAGCACTCACCTTGGCAATGGTGGACTCGTCAATGGTTTCGGGGCTGATCTCTTTGTTCACATAGAGTAGGGCGAAAAGGTAGCCGGCCCGGCCATAAAGGAGCTCATCGGGTGTATCAGAGTCTGGAGACAACACAGACCTCTGGAGCTGCAGAAGTCTGTGAGAGAGAGAGAGAAAGAGGGTTGTGTGTGTGTGTGTGTGTGTGTGTGCGTGCGTGCGTGTGTGTGCGTGGGGGGGGGGGGTGGAGAGAAGACAAAGAGAGACAAGAGAACGATACATGTAAGTTAAATTCAATTATGTTTGAACTATGTTTGTCTTGCCAATCAAACACACTTTTGGTTATGAAAAAGGTTTACTGTATAAGACAGAGAACAAGTGTGTGTGTGTGTGTTTGTGTATGAATATGAGTATGCTTCTATGTGTTTGTGTGTGTTAGTGTTAGGAGGGGGGTGTAGAGTTGTATTGGTTCAGTATACTGTATGAAACTGGCATTTGCAGTTTTCAAAGGGCTGATATTTCCTGATTTAGTAGTTCTTCCTTTGCTGTGAGAGTATTGGAATCAGAATGTTTATTTGCTGCAGCCACACATCAGAGTAATTTGGGGCCAAGTTGAAAAGTAAAATGTAGCTGTGCAACACTGACAATTTATTTTATTTTATCTTATTTTATTATGATTTATTACTCAGCTGTAGCCATAAAAAGATAAAAAAAACATAGTAAAGATAAGTGTTTTGACAACTAAAGGAAAACATGCCTTGACAAAATAATGGTTATTCTGCATCGCTCTCTTTCCCTAAGCCTTTCTGAGTTTGCGGCACTCCTGGTGAAAATGGTAGTCTTGGAGCTCAGTGAACATCAGCTTTTAAACCCATAAAACAAGACAGGCTCCCAGCTCCCTCGGGATCTAGAAAACAGGAGTTTAATAGGAGTCATAAAAAGGTCTTTCCTTTTTCAAATTGTCAAATGTCAAATTTAAGACTAGTTCTATTTTACTTATTCCAGCTGTGAAGACCTGCTGAACACTAATCCATGGGTACATGTACAGAAACAAACTACACCACACCCAACCAAACATACATACGCGCATGCACGCACACACACTTATACATACACACTTGCACATATATACACACACGACATTTACACAGACAGACAGACACGCACGCACGTACGCACACACACACACACACACTCTCGCCTGTGTTCTCTTGGGGACAAAATCAATATTAGCACAAACTCTAAATCTCGAAATCCTTTTAGCCGACCAATGCCTTTTTATAATTGACTCTAATATCATTCCTCGGTAACAGTCGGTGGGTGCAGGTCAGTTTAGGGATTACAGACGAGGCTGAGGGAATGGTGCATGTGGACGGCAAGACTGATTTGTAAAGTCGGCCGGGTACAGCACCATTCAGTGTCCGAGTTAATTTGGCAGACGCTCTCTGTAGGAACACACTCACACACACACAAACATCAACAGGTCTGAGCTGATATTAGTGTGCGTGTGTGTGTGAGTGTGAGTGCGTATGCGTATGTCTATGTATGTACGTGTGTGTACACACTTGCATGTGTATACATACTTTTCTGTACCTCTGCCTGGTTCCTGAAGATTCTTGAAATGGTGTTTAAGAAACATAACTTCAAGAGGAATGTAACAAAATTTGCCACGCCCCTTTTATTTAATCTGCAACTCATTCCCAGTCCTACCTTCTGGAGCTTTAGTGGCAGCTTCAGCATCTGGCTTGCAACCCACCACCTCCACTTACACCTCCTGTTTCACTTGAGCAGTTCTGCCTTTAAACTAGTGGTCTCTCAGCCTATGGGGTACACTGAACCTCCCAATCACACCTCCAGAACATTTTTCCTTCTACGACAACATGCTAATTGGTGTTTGATGGTCATTTTTATGCACTGCATGTCATTTTGTCATCCAATTAATCTGAAGATGATGTCAAAACAAATAATCTGATAAAATAGATGAAACTACCCATTTAGTCCAGTATTTTACATTTAGATATTGTATTTTCAATTTTAGCCAAGTTGTTATACTGTTGTGTATATAGTTGTATATAATAGATGTTTTGTATTGTATGTTTTGCTTTTGGGAAAAATGTCTGCCACGTAACTGTAAGATAAGAGGAGTCCTTGATCTGACCGGGCATGACTTCTGCCAGTGCAGTTGACTCAACACTCTAGGTCCTACAGTGTGGAGTCAACTATTACCTCGACCACACACACACTAGGACCTCGCTGTCCAACACACTGTCCACACATTCACCTGTAATTCCTACAGACTAACCCTACCTGTTGGCTCTTTAAGATCTACTTGTTCTGGAAAACTTAATTAGTTAACTTTGGTCTCACGTGATCAGGCCTAGATCTACCAGTGCAGTCAGATCACCCTGATCTTGTATGCCTCTGGGATGCCTTTCAGTGAGTCCCACGGGATCCAGCGATACACCTTGTGATCCTATTGGTCCTGCTGTGCAAAGCCATCTGAATCAAGAGAGGCTCGTCAAGGGAGCAGACCTACCCTTCTCTTATATGCACATTTTATTCCCTCAAATTTCGGATGATGAACTAGTAAAGTGATGTGTGAATGTGATGTGTCATATGCGTGTGTATGCACGTATTGGAGAGAGAGGGGGAGAAATTGCTCATACTTGCTGATACACTCCTGTTTCTCACTCTGGTTGTTGAGGCGGTGGTGTGTGACAGCGCCCACAGCAAGCGGTCCAGCATCTCCACACAGGAAGGTGACCCGCCGACCGCTCAGGCTCCTTAGGGTGCGCTTCACATAGTCCAACGCCCTCTGCAGGTGGGAGGCCTCGCTGGTCACACGGTGCAACTGCAGATACAGCAGAGCAATGCCTGCACACACGCACACACACACACACACACACACACACACACACACATTTACAGAGAACAGATGATGATGTATAGTAGTAGAAAGATGGATACAGACACATTAAAACAATGGATAGAACGGATGGATACACAAACTACAAAAACAGATCACATAAATGTACAATGCCTATAAAAAACAGCCACAAAATGTCAGATAACACTATCAAACACAGAATACAGTATTAAGCAAGTCAATCAAAACACGACCGCCGCCCCCCAAAACACACACACACACACACTTTCCCTTGCCTGGTTACTCCTAAGGTGTACATGCGCATTGTTCACAGTAACACATGGCAACACACTATTCCTCCCCTTGGGCCAGCTGGTTGAGATGAGTCATAATGACTCTGTGATGTCTTTGTTTATTTATATTTGTAAATATATGTAAAGATGCCACCCCGGAGCACAGGAGCACTGATAGATTTATCTCTCTTTTTAAATTATTCATGAAGTTAGCATTTGAGAAAAACTAGGCAACCTGAATGTGTGTGTGTGTGTGTGTGTGTGTGTGTGTGAAACAGCAACGTTGAATCCATGTATGCAGAGTCATAAGGGCCAGCTGTGTCTATGTGTGTGTGTGTGTGTGTGTAGCAGGTGTAGTCCTTTTCAGATGGCATAATCATGGGCACTAGAGTGTGTATGTGTGTGTCTGTACCTGTCCAGCCTGTGTATGTGGAATAGTCGTGGGGGTCGGCTGTCTTGAGCCCTTCCTCCATCTGCAGCAGCAGGTCTTTGATCTTATTCTGCAGTTTCTTCTGGAAGGCATCCTTAATCTGAGATGAGGAGAGGAGAGGAGAAAAGATGAGAAGAGAAGAGAAGAGAAGGTTTAACATCTATTCATTAGTTCACTTCAAGTAATTCAATTAAATTCAATCTTCAAACTGTGGTGTCTGTGGAGAAAGGATGAATTGAGGGAAGCGAGGAGAAGAGCTAAAAAGATGAGCAGAGAGAAAGAGAGAAGAAAGGAGAGGGAGGAGCGAGAACAGGCCAAAAGGAGAAGAAAAGAGAGGAGAAGAAGATAGGAAGAGGAAAAGAGACAAAGGGTATTAAAAAAAACACTGGATGGTATACACAGTACACAGAGGAGGTGCAGCACAGTCAGGAGAGGTCATAAGGAGAGGAGAGAAGGGAGAGGAAGAAGGGATGAGAGAATATGAGAAGATGAGAAGAGATTAGACAAGAAGAGATGTGAGAGGGAGAATACACATGAGCAGAAAAAGAGATAGAAGAGAAGAAAAGACGAAAGGGTACAGGAGAGAGGTGGAGAATGCGAGGAGAGGTGGAAGAGAGGAGAAGGGGGGATGGGGGGGGCAACCAGCATTGGGCCAGAAGAGAGCTAAGAACCAGGAGAGAGCTAAGAACCAGGAGAGAGCTAAGAACGAAGAAAGATAAAGAAGACAGTGAAAGAGAGTATAGATGAATGGAGAAAAGAGAGGAAATAAAAGACAAGGAAAGTGCATTACAGAGGAAAGGTAAGAGAAATGAAGGGATGAAGTGAGAAAGGGACTAGAAAGAGAAGATCAGAAGTCAGGAAAGAGGACAGCAGAGGAGAAGAAGCGCTGGAGGCTGTGTTAGCCTACATTTAGTCCAGCGATGTGCCTACAGCACAGCTTTTCTCCTTCTTTGCATAAACTTGCTTTAAAACCAGCACTGGAACACAAGGTTGCCATCTGATTACTGATACATTCCAAGGAATCGCTGCCAGCATTGGAATAAATATCATAGTACATACTTTAGTACATACTTTATCTAGTATTCATACACACCCAGTGATTTTCTTTGTCTAGTATAGCCACCTCATACACATATTCGTGCTGATTTTATTTCAGAAACAGAGGTGTCTGATGCTGTGTGATGTAGGCTACCTGCAGCAGCACATGTGAGGGTGTGAGCAGAATCTTGATGAGGGTACAGATCAACCTCACCACTAACACTGATTTGGTATGTGTGTGTGTGTGTGTGTGTGTGTGTGTGTGTGTATGTGTGTGTCATGGAAACTGTGAGAAGACAGAGATGAGAGACAAGAGAAAGCATATTAAGAGAGAGTAATGTAAAGAATATGTACACAGTTTGTCGATGGCATGAAGGTGTGGGTGTGTCAATAGCATGAAGGTGTGTGTGTGTGTGTGTGTGTGTGTGTGTGTGTGTGTAATCCAGCACGCCCCTAATAACAGACTGGAAGGGAGCAGTGATGACTGTAGCGTTGCCGTTTTGCATGCTTGGTGTCAGGATGAACGACAGACAGACAACAGAGAGCTGAAAGACAGGATGGCAGTGGGAGGGAGAGCCAGGAGGCCTGCTGACAGCACAGCTCCACAAGTGACAAACGAAACAAAGAGGAGAGGAGTGTGTCCTGAGAGGGAATGAGTTGGATTAAACAGCCAGCTCACAAGCTGATACACTCCCTTTATTGTTTCCATGCAGACGATTGGCTGGAGCTAGCTGGCAGCTGGCTACACCAATCAAGCTACAAGGCTGACGACACACAACATGGTTTAGTCTCATCCTACGGTCAACATCAGCATCCATCTACCCAGTTTCACACTAGCTAGCCTGCATCCAAACTAGATGGAAATCACCTTTCTTTCTTCTTCATTTTCTTTCAATTAGTTTTTTTTTTATGCGTTTTCCGATCAGTTGCTCTCGCAAAGTCAGGCCATGTTCTGATAACGATTCCTCCCTTGATTACAACTGTCCGTTTTTCTTTTTCTTTTGCATAACTGACAGATCACAGATATTCTCAGGCAGTGCTACAGTTTGCCCAATCAACACCATCTGATTTGGAGAAACACTTAAATGTTACGTTAAAATAACTGTCACTGTGCAGTGTTTTGTATCGCCAGTGGCTGCCAAATGTTAGTGGTCTATTGTTTGTCAAGTTTTTGGCTATCCAAAATCTCCATTATATACTCTAAGTTGCCTTGGATAAAAGCGTCTGCTTAATGCATAAATGTAAATGTAATACTGATCTTTCCATAAGTGCATCTGCACATACTCATTCAGAGAGACATGTGTATGTCTCTCTGTCGGCACTGTAAGTCAGGAAATCTATAAGTGGCTTTCTGTGCACATGGACCATTGTTATTCTGGCAACGGATGAGATAAATATTGTTTTTCCTGTGTCGCTGAAGATCAAAACAGAAATTAGTATTCCAGCAGCACTGACTGTGAGAGAGACAGAGGAATGCTTAAATGACTAGCAGGACACTACGTCCTGTTTGGTCCACATCTAATTAGGCCTCATGCTGCAGGTCTTTGTCTTGTGCGCACTTTGCACACAGACACACACAAACTCACTCACAACCACACAGACACACATACACTCAGAAACACAAACACCTTTGTTCAAACACACACACAAGCACACCCAGACACACACACACACACACACACACACACACAGACAAACGCAAAGCAAAAACAAACAAGCACAGGTAATTAATGTGCTTGTGACTGGCGAGCCGATCTAGTACATCTGTCCCAGTTTAGGCTAATTAAAGCTGCCAGGACCATCTCTGGGGAAGGGCACGTCTGATCACAGGATGCGGTCTATGCTTTGCTAAACGATTGGCAGGCTGTGACTGTCTTCCTGTCATGCTTCTTAAACTCCCCTAAAATCAGTCCATCCTCAGCAGACCAGACTAAACAAATGGGAAAAGGGTAGCCAAAACATCAGACACCTGTCTGCCTGCACAATATTTACCACACTAGACCATCCTCTCATTGCAGCATTTAGTCAACTTAAAAAGGCTTACACCTGCTTACTCCACCTGTTGGATTGGATGGCTGAACTAATTAGTTATCCAGACAATGAGACAATGATTTTTGGGCTGTTTAAAATGTGCTGTGCGGCAGATGCTTTTAAAAATAAGTCAAAGATAACAGGCAAATTGAACTGGAGTAACTGCTGGAGTCCTTCCTCAAGTAAAGAACACATAATTCAAAGGTGTGTTGTGGTCTCCAATAGACTTTCAGACAGTTTCTGTTTTACTTTCCTTGAATAACAATTTCAATACAGCAACAACAGCTACAGCACAGTCTGTAGTTGTAGCCTTGTCTGATGGACAAGGTGGTGCCCACACAACAGCCTCCCATCAGGTGCTGCAGTGTTGGGATAGACAGATGGGGAGGATGAAGGAACAGACACTAAGGAGGAACAGGGAGTGGGGGTGGTGGTGGAGAGAGGAAGTGTGTGTGTGTGAAAGAGAGAGAGTTTGCACCAGCTTATTAAGCACATTTTACAGATGGAGAGGATGCCAGGTAACTCACCGACTGTAACAAAGTGTGTGTGTGTGAGAGAAAGTGAGTGCGAAATGGGTTGCATCAACTGCTGAAGCATAACTTGGGCTCAGCATGCCAGTGTGTATGTGTGTGTGTGTGTGTGTGTGTGTGTGTGTGTGTGTGTGTGTGTGTGTGTGTGAGAGAGAGATTCTACTTACTCTGAAACAAAACTTCCTCAAATACTCAACGGTCTCATTATCAACAATGGAGATAAATTTTGAATTTCAAAGTGGAGTGACTGGCCAAAAAAAACACAGTGATACAAAGAAGGGAAATGAATCGCAACACAAGAGTTGCTGGTGACAGGCAATCAGGCCTTACCAGGAGAAAGTTTGAAACTGAGAGTGTGTGTGAGGCATGACTTCTAAAAGCCAGAACACTCCTCATAGGAAAAGCCCGCAGCTGAACGTTTTTTTAAATCAGTCTTTTCTCGTCCTCCGTCCCTGGGAATTTGTCACCCAACAGCACAGACTCAAATTAAATTGGGACGTGCTCTGAAATGGGGCAACCTTTAGCACCCTGTGGCCTCAGTATGAGTCTCCAGTCTGGCAGATGCACCCAGCCTGGTGCAGTCCTAAGTCAGGGCAGAGCCACTCCAAATGTAGGCATTGAAAAAAGGAGCCAATGTTTATCAGTCCTGACAACTCTAAGCACACAGACAGGGATTAGGAGACATTTGCAAAGATCACCTGAAGGCTTAGAAGCGAGTCGCTTGCACCTGGCTTTGCCCATTATTTGGTCGACTGAACCCGTGGGAAGGACTCACAAACTTGAACAGTTACAAACGTGGAAACAGTCTTGTTTAATTCCCTTCTCACAGCCGACACCAGGCTCACTTAGATCGAGATCAAACGTGGCACAAGCAACTGTTTCTCTACATTTATTAGTCAAATCACGTAAAGTGAAAGGATCTGTCCTGTCTCTTCATAATTGAACAGAACACGTTCAAACTCCTGGTGAGCAATTCAATCCCTGTGTGTGTGTGTGTGTGTGTGTGTTTGTGTGCGTGTGTCTGTCTGTCTGTTTCTCTCATTCTCATTTTCTGCCTGTTTTTTGTGGCATATTGCATAATTAAAGGTGAAATGTGACATCCTGTGGGAGTGTTTGAAGTGTATTGCGTTCCCTGTTCCGAAGCCGAGAAAAATACCCCGTCTACACTACACCCCTCATCTCTCATTCCCGCTCGCTCACACGTCTGGCTTTAGACTGGAGCCTGCATCTCTAGGCAGGACGGCATAAAGGGGGACGAGTGCTTCAAGGAGATAACCGCACTGAGCTTTAGCATAACAATGAGACTAGGGAGGTGGATAAAGAAAGAGCAGCCAGCTTTAGGTTAACGATGCCACACTGCAGTGGTTCCACGGGCCAGTGTTGAAATAAATTTAGGTCGCACTCAAAAAAAATAAAAAATGCAGCCAAGGACTGTGGAGATGGAGCAGGGTAGGCTATTGTTGGAGGCAGTGAAGCGTGGGAGGATTTTAGCTGACTACATGTGCAAGGGGTGGGGGGGGGGCTGAGAACTTGTTAATAAACATTTTCTGCAGAGTCCTGCTGAAGTAGACTAGGGCCAGCCCAGGACAGAGCAGGAAAGACCTGGGGCAGACTGGGCTCCGTCTGGTCATATTACCCCACTCTCACCAGAGGTCTACACTGAATGACCCCACACACAGCATTTACAATGACTACAAATTATTTAAAGACCGCAAATCTGTCTATTGCTATGCTGTATTCAGCAGTATATTCCATTTGCATTATATAGTGCTTAATGATACTATTGAGAAATATGTCACCCTAACTTGGATGGTATTTCTTGGGGTTTGTATCCATGGCAGTGTCATTAAAAATCAATGTGACACTGCTGAGACGATGCTGTGTGATGATATAATATTAGATTAATGTAACAATGGGCCACATTACATTTTGCATTTAGACTTCATGGCGGGCCGCTTGAAAGAGAGCAAGGGGCCAAAATTGGCCTCCAGGCCTTAGTTTGGTCACCCCTGCATTACATGATTAAGTTCCTTATAGCATTAGCCTAATATGCAGACTAGCCTATCTCACTGTTTCTGGTGTGTGTACATACACATTCACATTCTTGAGGAGTCTAAGCGGATAACAAATCTGACTTGATGCATTTCCGGAGCTTGGTATTGTGGAACATTTCAACTTCATCAATCTGCTTAGAAATACTCTGTGTCTCTTCCGTCTTTCACACTCGACAGGACATTGGGTTTAATGCAGCCGAGACAGTCCACATGCTGCTTTTCTAGGCCACGGTAACAGAATAGGCTAGTTACCTAGCGTTGCTGAGAAGACTGGCTGGAGTCATAAATATGCAGCAGACAACTTTTGGCAAACTGATATGATTTCGCAATGAGCCACCAGTGAGTACAGAAGTACATTTCCGTACAAAAGCAAATATTTCTTTTTCTACTTTCTTTCACAAGGGCCAGGGGGTACTTGGCTGGCACTAACAAAAGGTAAATACTAGGAGTCAAGTTAACAGAGGGATCTTTTAGAATTTTTTGCAAACCTGCAAGATTTACACTTCGCCAGCACATGATCCTTAGCCTCGGGAAGAAAGGGTGAAAGAGAATTTCTGCAGCAACATCAGAAAATGTAACCTCGCTTGAACCTTCTGTTTCCGTGACAACAGTCGATCTGACCTCTGTCACTTCACTGACCCCGCCATCAGTGGAGTTAGCTCTGCACAAAGACATGGCCGTCTGCATAGTTCCAGCGACAAGCAGAATTACTGTATAAACTGCTGTTGGAATACACTTTACTTTTACACATCATCCTTCTCCACCACTACTAACATTATGTCCAGATCCTAACAGATGCCATCTAGTGATGCAAAATCCCTTGTGTGTGACTTTCAGATGAAAACAGACTGACGCTAATAACCTTACAATATCTAATTTAGAGCTTGCCAGAGCCTGGCTAATAACATTACCAGCAATTCATTGAAATGGTGCGTGCTGGGAAACAGTCATTAGTGATGTAATTTCCCCTGTTCTGCAGGATTGTGGCCAATATTTTCAGTTTTATGTGCATCACTGCCTATTATGTTTAGCATTTTCATATCATAGATCAGTACAATGCATTACACTTAGGAACATAAATTCTAGGCTTTAATTTGAGACTCCTCAATGGTTTTAGCATAAATTAGTCTAGGCATTATAAGTAATATCTGAAGCAATAAGAGAATGTAAATAGATAATTGTATTGCAGTCATTTTTTGTAAGCTGCGAGGTTTTTCATTGCACAGTAGAATGACACCTATCACAGACTTTAAAGGCCAACAGCTGACTATGTGCTGCAAGCTTAGTTTCTATAGCCACAGGGGCATGTGTGCATAGGCCATAGGTATGTAAGCCAACCACAACAAAACTATAACAGACCTAAACACCTCATTACAAGACCCAGATACCAGTACATCCCCTAGGAAATAAACTCATTCAGGGTAACCCAATTACTTTTCAAGGGCAAGACTGTAGCAGCCTGATACAGTGTATCACTTAATTTCCTTCTAGGAGGAAGACAATCTTGGGCAAATCTGCGTCGCAGAATGTTTGGTGCCTATGAACTTCACTAATTAAACGTCTACTCTTTCAAACCAACAACTCTGACAGCTATACCCCTGGCTAAACACGACCTTCGGGGGACAACGTAACGGTTAAAGAAAGCCAGAAAGATAGAAACAAGAGAGCAAATTTGATTAATCCCGTTAGTCGAGACAGTATGATGTGTGAAAGTGCAAAGGCGATGCTTGAGCAACACGCCCACCACCAAGCCACATCTAACAATAACCAGAGCCTTTTGCTATAGCGAAACACACATGTACAATGGGCTGGCAAAGGAGGAAGAGATACACAAATATGTAGGCCTACGAACAACCCTAACAACGTTAACTTTAACAAACCCTGTTTGCTCCCTTAGCTCAGCTGGTTGACTGACTGACAAGTTATGATGCAACCATGTTAGTTAGTATAACGTTCATGAGAAAGATTCCTAGTCAATATTAATGCAATGTTATATCCATGACAATGTACACACTGCGGTGAATCTCTTTAAGGCTACAGACTAGTTCAGCTACTCCGCTAATTGAAAGCTAATGGTTACCAACAGCTACAGTCACCGCTAGCATTTTGTAGGACAATAATAAACTGATTAAAATGCCATATTTCTCAGTGAATTACCTTTCCATTGGCATCGAATGGTTCACTGCCATCACTGTCTTGTCCTGAGTTTGAAGATGTGAAAACTCCTTGGTCCCAGTCCGGGAATGGGTTTATAAAAGACCTCTCTTCCATCTCTGATTCAGAAGTGGTGACCAGTTTTAATCTCTTGGACATGTTGTCTCCCATTTCCACGGAACGTCACCGAGGCCAAACTGTACCACCGCCAAGTTCCTGTACACAGCTTGTGCGTAAAACGCGTTTTTCATTCAACACCAGTTTCGCTTCGAGGTTGAATTCAGCGCAGTTTATCAGTCAAAGCTGGTCAATATTTCCGAGGCACTGTAAGGTTTGGTGCTCGAATGTAAGGCCTATATTTAAATAAGTATATAAGTAATTAAGTAAACTGCACCTCATTCGACTTCGAAATACCCTACCAAATGTTCACTGAACTGAAAACACCAATCAGTTTGTTTTAATCAAGTCTATTACAATAATGGGGTAAAATGGGCTCCTGTGGGTTCGAATCATTTGGCAAAATGCTGAACTGCGTGTTCTGGTGTCCTTCACTCAAAAAGTTCCTTTCTAGATAGATGTAAAACGTAAAATTCGGAACTATTGTTTTCAAAGGAAGCCTCTGAAAATTGTAGTTTCAGAAGTCAAAAGTAATTTACAAACCTGCTCAAAATATCCTTGCAAAAAATGGAATGAATTGTCCAAGTGTACATCATGGATAACTATACCTTCCAGCCCATTCACAGGCTATTCAATCTCCGACTTGATGGGAGCATAATCCTGTAACGCTGAGAAACTGTCAAAATGTCCTCAGTTAAAAGCCGAAAACATCCTCGAGTGCTGCAGGGTGATTCCCAAGTAAGTCAGAATCGGTTTTACAATAGCCTACAAACATAGCCGCCGCAAACTGGTGTCACCAGTGTAAAACATAGGCTAGCCTTCTCTGACCTGCTGAGATAAAAAAAATCCTTTTGGCTGTCGCTGGAATCACCCCCCACGACGCACAACGACCCCTCACAGTAACCATCCCAGGCAGCAGGGCACAATGAAGTCATGCATTCTTCGTGAGATGTTGTGTGATAGGCTGCTAAAAAGACAATAGGCTATTAATCACAAATGCATTATTTAAGCAGAAAAAACTCAGTCTCCATTGTTTTTCGTGTAAAGGGGGGATTCGTCCTGTTATCATTTCCGGACTCCGACTTTCCCTTATGCAGACAGCGAGAGTGGTCTCTCCAGTACAGTAACGGGTGGACAGTAGCGTCGAAGCCACCACATCAACAGAAAGCAGATGTCTCCCGCCGATCTGGACAGAAATTGAATGCTCGGTGCAGGAGACAGATGGTGGTTCTGCTCTTGATTTATCACATGCGCTGGGATTATAGAGAGCATAAATCCATAAACCCTTCGCTTCTCGCGCTCGTCTAATTCTTTATTTTTCGATGGCACGTGATTTGTCGCCGGACAATTATTTTCAATAACCGATGTAGGCTGGGTTGTAGGGCTATAGATAACCTGTCACTTTCATGAAATTATTTTGGTGTAAAGAATGGGTTTTATTTGCATGTGTTCAACTTTTTATTCTCATAGACTTTACATTGATTGCATGTTTTTATTCAGGACAGTTCATGAAGCAATTCCTGATAACCCTGTAATCAATTTAAAGGGCATAGCCTAGCCTATGAATGAATTTCTTTTCCTGCAAATTAATTTTATCCTGACAACCTTACAAAAAATGTTTCTTGGATAAACACGTTAGCCAAATAACCTAAAAACATTCGTTTTCTGTGCAGCCTTCCTGACCACACCCTCCCCAGTATTTTTTCCTGCATAGAGACAATGTTTACCTAATTGCTTGCAATTCCCCACAGTTCAACTATAAGAATAATTCACCCAACAGCTCTGTGCAGTTAAATTACTACTTTATTTTTAGTGGCATGGCAAATTCCCAATTAATACATTGAGAGTGAAATTAATTCAGTCAGGAACACTTAATACACTGTGCCCACTGTCACATCCTTTATCCTACATGGTGGAAAAGACATTATCACACGCTGGAGTTGGTCTGGTTGAACTCAAAGATCATCTTATGCCCAGAGCACATGAGCAGGGTGTTTCTGGGAAGTCTGCCCTGCTCAGTGTCATGCTGGAACTGTACTCTTGGATCTGTCCGGTTTCTTTCTGTTGCATGCTGTCCTGTTATGATATTCTGATATTTTTTTCAGTGTGCTCAGCACTGTAAAAAGGTTATGCAAAATGAAACTCTACTGACAAAATAATAAAAATGCAAATAATATCAGAGACTGAACTGAGGTGAAGTGGAAGTGACAGGTCAGGGTGCTCAAGTGAAAACAGTTGTGTCTGAGCTATGCTATCCCTGTCCTCTCTCTCAGGGCCTCTTAATTAGTAATGTGCAGAGGAAAAGCCCACAGGCTGAGAGACTGAGGACGTACTAACACACAGACTCTGAGATGGAGGGCACTCAACCCTGCTGTTTCTAACTGCTTTGTTTCTCCCAGGTCAGTAGTGTCTTTTAATAATTTATTTGGAATAATGGCCGAATAATGACCTAACAGTGCCTGAATACCATAGGCATCATCAAAGTGGGGTCAACAGGTCAGCTTGTATTTTTAGCACTTACAATCTTAATGCACACAAGGCTTTGTGTTGTTTACTCATAGCTTGTGTTAAAGCTGAGTGTCAGAATGCCTCTCAGTACAGCTCAGACTAACTCCAGACCTCATTATTGAGGAGCAATGCAGATCAATGTATGTGTAAAGCTTTTGACTGCTGAGCTAAAGGGGGTGGGATGGGATATGAGAGAGGTGGAGGTATACACTGGATAAGGAGGATGTCGTGTGCCATCTATTTCTGTATTAGGTCAGATTTAGAGCTGATATCAGCTTGCTTTCTCTGCCACACATGGCCTCTCCAAAATAACGCCACTGACACCCACAAGCAGAGAGGGTATGTGAGGGCAAAGTGATTCTTCATTAGGGTTGCCAACCTCCTCAACCCCAAATAAGGGACACTTTCTTATATATAATCAAATGGAGCAGAATACAGCACTGTATAATGTATTCTTCAGTGATCTATTCTACATTCGGTTCAGTTTTACTCTAACATATAGGATTTTCTAGTTCATCACCAATACTTGGGCTTCTACTGGCCTCAACATTAAGCTACATTGCCCAGATGCACACAATGCATTACAATGCAGATGCAATTGTACTGTTTTCAAATAGCCAATACATAAAAATGGGCTGAACCCTTAAACTCTCACTAGCTGAGAAATAGGGTGTAGCCTACATATTTCTACCACATTTACCATAGTGGAAATATGGTGTTTTACATAAAGGCCTAAAATAAAGGAAATGCTTTTTTTCATTCACGCAGCAAGGAGCTTTCATTTTAATGATGAAATGATCTGATGACAGAGACAGAGGTCGTCTGCTAGGGTGTGACTTCAAAAATTCTACACGGGACTGATGCTCACACAGGATCTCTCGCACTCCCCCGTGTCATCGTCACTCATTCTTGTGATTCTGCCACTTGTTCTGGCTGCTTCTACCGCTCGCAAATGAAATTTGCGTGGTCGCATGATTTACGGAAGAATCATTCGCGGGCATTCGGAAACCACAGTCTAAATTCGTTTGACTCCTGGAGCCTTCGAAACACTTGAGATGTCTGTTATAGCAATATTTGGCTGAGTTTAGGCACGTTTACAGTAGCCTATTTTAGGCTGGCTGTGATTGGAATACGGGACTGCAGCTGTCCCTAACGGACAAATCAAAATCAGGATGTCCCAGACAATTCGGGACAGTTGGCAACCCTATTAGAGACATGCTTTATGGATGCGAAGACTTTCTGATTCATTCAGGTATCATTGACTGTTATGTCAGTGTCCCACTCAGTCAGTCAGTCTAGGTTAAACACTGCAAAGTAATAACAGATAAATATAGCTTATAGAGATTTCTAAATGGCATATTCATGCTAACAGCAGGGAACAGTAATCACCAGCTAACGCACCATGGGAATCAAGATCAGCTCATAAGCTTTGTACAACCAGAAAAAAAATCAAGGCATCTAGGCCTTAAACGTGGTAGAATGTATCCTGAAAATCGCAACCTTTCGTATAAAACGTGAGTACAGCTTTGTGTGGTTTCATTGTTTTATGCAAGAGCTTATGCTGAGGAGATTTCATGAATTGTAGGATTAGGGGGCTGAAAATTCTGATGACTGAACACAGACAGGAAGAGCAAAACTGTGAATACTGGATCATGTGGCATCACTGGTGTATAATAAATATAGAGCAACATTATGATAACTATTGTACATGACAGTATGTAAATTAAAGAGTCACTATGCAACTATTTTAGCTAATTTACCGTAATTTAGCAGGGTTAAGAGTCATTTCGGTGATTCTGTAATATTGTATGGATCGATTGGTAGCTGTTTTGACTATGCTAGTGCATCTGGGTGGACATATGGAAAAAGCAAGGTTTGACCGATGGGCCGCGCCCAAGTCTCTATGGAGTCTTAGGTCTCATGAAGTAATGAATTGCTGTACGGCACTACACACAAACACGCACCGGCTAGCTATAAACACAATGTTGCGATGGGGGAGCTCTGTTGAGAAAAATGCGAGCACAAACTGAGAAAACTGTGAAGGAATGGCCGATCCTGCATTGCGAGGTTTTAAATGAGGTCTGGAAGAAAAGGATTAGGGCGTGACATTCCCACGCAATGATACAATTGGTTCCCATAACAATAATGACATAGGCCTATTCCCAATACACCACAACAAAGTTGTGATTCAGTCTATAGGTTGGCATTGACTTCAGGTCGGGTCTTAACCTCC
The DNA here is from genome assembly GCA_027481765.1 of Tenualosa thibaudeaui. Lineage (NCBI taxonomy): Eukaryota > Metazoa > Chordata > Actinopteri > Clupeiformes > Clupeidae > Tenualosa > Tenualosa thibaudeaui. The sequence goes on along the minus strand of JAIFZK010000008.1, from coordinate 12,847,211 downwards.
TGCTCAAATGCCAGCCTCCAGTCCTTGAATTATTTCTGCAGTGGCCACGATTCAAATATCACAGGTTTTCGTTTTACATTCAGTCTCTCTGTTGTCTCAATTATGAAGATAACACTGTAATAGATGGAAGCACAAGACATTATTGCCATTTCACAGTTCACTGTAAAAAATGTGCCAGTATAAATATTAATTTATACAGATAATCAAAGCCAAAAGGGTCATAAAATGACCTTAAATCGAGATAGATAGTCAAAACAGTACAAATATGTACTGCGGCAAGACTGCAGTGGAGGTCATGTTGTACTGCTCTTTGTTTGGCTCCCTCATGTGCATAATTATTTGTTGGGTCTGATCTTGGCAATTAGCAAAGGGCAAAGAGCCGCTGAACGCGTCTGCCCTTAAATCATTATCACATTGAAAGCCATAATAACTCCCTCGCCTGAAAATAATCATATTCTGCCACGCTGAGCCATCAATGAGATTATATCTCTCCTCACACCGGTTATTCTAGAATAATTTGAGTGACCCATGCAGCCCAAAGCTACATTTGGGAGATATATTTGGGAGGTGGGAGAGGGGTGAGGGGTTGACTCAAACAAAGAAGCCATTGGGAAGATGATGTGAGGCACTGGTGCACACAGAGTTGTGAAATCTACTGATGCTGGTATGTGTCTGTGTGTGTAAGAGACAGAGGTCTCACCCTCGATGATGGTATCTGTGTGTGTAAATCTGTGATGCTCTGGGTGACCAGTACTGAAGAGTCACATATCTTACCCCTTTTCTACAATTTAGCTCTTTGTCATACTTTGGTCACAAAACATTAAGAGTTTTGTGTGTACTGTTCCTACATTTAGCATTTTGTATTGCAGCTGCAACTTTTTGGTAATTAGTCAACGTTTCACAGTTTTGTTCAGTGGAGATGGATAAACTGTGGTTGATTTTATTCAACAAGCTTTTCTTTTTGAGTGCTGTTCTGTTTATTATTACCTCCACCAAGGAGGTTATGGTTTTGCTGCCATTTGTCTGTTTGAGTACAAAATAACTCAAAAAGTACTGCATGGATTGGCTTTTTCAGAACTTAGCTTTTAGTTTCATTCTGAGCTAACTGCTATAGATAGTGTACAAATTCAGTCTTCAGTATTCAGTCTGAATTTGAAGAATAAACCACATTGGAGGGAGAACAACCAGTCCAGCAAAGGCTGGATTTAAATGGTTTCTGAAGTTAATTGGAATGTTTTTTCAAACGTTATCATTACTTGCCCACAAAGTTTCCCATCCTAATCAAGCAGTACCCATTTGGACAACCAAATGGTTACCTTCCTTGCTACATAAATATAAAAACTGAGAATAAATATTTTAGTCTAGTTTATAAATGTATATGGACAGAGGCTTCAGGTTTGGGTGTTAATCTTGGGCTGATGGTTCACATCTGCCACTATTGACTGCGTTGTTTCAGCTACTCTTGTAAAGCCATGCAAGGATTAATGTGAGCATGATGGCATCCTTTGGTCACAAGTTTACAATTACTGGGCTGTGCATTTACTTGGGCCATACTAAACAGCCAGGGAGAGCACACCTCAGAATGTGGCTTTGCCATTTCACTACATGATTGTAGGTGGGAAGGCGGTTGTACCCTAAAGGGGAGGCAATGGGAGCAGTGGAGGGTTATTCAACAAAGACAAGGTGAAACTGTTTTTTGACAATATGTGTCCTTTAAAGGGATTGCCCTTTCTTTTTGTAGACTTTTTTGAACTAGGTCTACCATGGAGCTGCTGAAACACTACTGCTACTTCTATTCAGCAAGATTTATGCGGAAGCCTTGTTACATGTGAGAAAACCTTTACTGCTGATAAAGACACAACTCTGCTTGATTCAGCATGTATTCAAGCCTATTCACGTGGAGAGTTGATTTTTGTAAAATAATTTTATTCCAGATTTAAATTTTAACACCACAGACTTATTAATTGAAGCTCTATATGAATGCTGTCCATTTACCATGGCCATTTAGTGAGAACGGCACCAACAGACCTATTAATTAACACCACAGACTTATTAATTGAAGAGTCATTGACATGATAATGTGTTTGTAACCTAAATTGGAACTGGAACAGTTGTTTTTCAAAGATATATGTGAGGCATTTTGTGCATGGCTAGCTTTGGCAGCCATCTTGGATTGATGTTGTCATACGCTTAATAAATGGAATTATATTTACTGTCCAAATATGTGGACACCTTACATTAAAGAGAATGAAGTAGCCACAGTCCATTTCAGCTGTTATTGCCACACCTCACCAGGATTGCTTTATATAAATCAGTTTTTGTAGGTGACCCTTCAAAGTCACTTTGAAGGGAGGTTAAACACAAAATGTCATCATTGTACAACATTAAACCCATGTTGGGAGGGGATTAAAAAGAACACAGCAGTAATATGAGGTAACACTTGGTCACACAGCAACTTACTAAGATTTGGGCTGCCACGCTGGGCAGTGCCACGCTATACCCTGCTGTGCCAGGCTGTGCTGCATTGTGCCCTGCTGCGAGAGGAGAATTAAGCCTGAACACTCACACTGTGCCAGGACCTCCCACCAATACCAATATGACACACCAGCGACACAAAGGAGAGAGAGGAGCTTCAATACGACATTTTTCTCTTTGTTATGAAAATTATATTAAACAAACACAGTCAGATTTGATCAACCTATTTATTATAATATCTGATTTGGCAAGCATTGGTGCCAGCATCGCAGGACATCCCCTTGGTCTCATTGTGCCAACAGCTGAGTCATGGTTATGGTTATATCCTTTACCCTTGCCCAGTGCTGTAGTCTAGTTTGCTGTAGTGGGTATATGGTCTGTTATGTCATGGGTGCTGCTTATGGATGCTGAGGCTGCCACAGATACAGCTATTACAGCTAGAGTTGTTTTAAATAGTAAATAGTCCTGTTTAAATGGTAAATGGACTGCACTCATATAGCACTTTTCTACTGCAACGAGTACTCAAAGCACTCACATTCACACACATGTAGCAGAGGCTGCAAGGTGTCAACCTGCCACCAGGAGCAATCTTGCTCAAGGGTCATAGATGGGCTCAGGCAGAGTGGGGCTCGAACCTGCAACCCTTCGGTTGCCGAACAGCACCTATGCAGCTGCATCACTGTCTGGCGTGGGAATTGCATCTCAGATCGTAAGACCCTGCAGTGGGTAGTGATGGTGGCACAGATGGTAGAGGTTCAGCAACCGGAAGGCAGGTTTGAGCCCCAGGCATTTGTAGGTCTGAGCGCCACTTTGCAAGGTACTGAACCACAAATTGCTCCCAGCACTTTGGTTGGCAGCCTCTGCCACCGGTGTGTGAATGCATGTGAGGCATATGTTGTAAAGCACTTTGAGTGTTCATAGGAGTAGAAAAGCTCTATATGAATGCTGTCCATTTACCATGGCCATTTAGTGAGAACGGCAGAGATGATCACTGGAGCCCTCTCTTTCCTCATGGAAATCTATACCACACGCAACATACGACCAACCACATTATAAAGGACCCCTCTCATCCCTCACACACACTCTTCTCCCTCATGTCATCTGGTAAGCGGCACCAAAGCATCAGTGCCCTCACTGAGAATTAAACCTCAACTGTGCTGCTAACTCTTACACTTTATTCGGCATGTTTACAATCCAAAATGCTGCAAACTCCTGCACTTTACTGCTTGTAAAACTCTTCTTGCATCTTAGGTCTGCCTTCCTACTTGTGCTATACTGTCTGTGATCATAGCATTGCCTGTCTAGTTGGTATTGTATCGTCTTGCACCACTATGTCTGCACTTATGCAGTATATGTGTAATCTGTGTGATAATGTCTTTTTCGGTGTTGTGTTGAGCTTACTTTGTATGTGACACCAAGGTACCTGAAAAACACATTTCCGTTTTACTGTGTACTTGCTGTATGTGGTTTAAATAACAATATAGAAAACCCTTGAACCTTGTTTTCCATTTAGAATTAAATATTAATTCTGCAAACATTCTGAGGGGTATTTCAAGAAGGTAGTTAGTGATACACCTGATCTGACACACCTACTCTTGCTGATTCACAGAAATGGCTGCTTTTCCCCATTTTCAGAAGATGCAATGCACCACTTTCTTGTTCAAAAGCTTTAGCTTACTCGGTTTGAATGGGGCTATATTGAATGGGGGGCTTATAATGACAGAGATTGGCCATGCAGTAGACAGGTTCAGACCAGGTAGAGGCCGCAACCGTTTCATAACCAAGCCCTAGTCAGGGCTCAATACAGCAATTGAATACACAGCTCTGAAGACTCCAAATGAAGAACCACTAGTGAATAATTGGCTGTGAAATGATGCTCCCTTCTGTTACATAAATCAAGGAGGCCATTTCGATTTGGTTATAAAAAAAAAAAAACTCCATTGTTGCTTCATTTTGTATAAAACTGTGTACCGTTTATACTTGTTAGCATTTTTATGATGCTACAACTGTAGCGGTAATTGCTTGTCTAATGTCTCGAGTCGTTATGGGAAGAATCCAGACACAAGCAATGCAGTGTAGTATCCTAATTTGAAGCAATTTGAATTTGATCATGCAATAATTCAGAGTGCAAATATTTTGAAACCCAAACACCTCATCCAACAGCAAATTTCAGAGGTCCACTGGTTTCAGTGATTATTACTAACTGGCAACATGCTACATGCCATTGATGTTACACTGAAACTGACAAAATCTCAAATACCAGGATGACCTTTTGAGTTTAGTTAATTGTTCCCATCAAAGGTACAGGTCTTTCACTGTTCTTGTACAAACATATATCACAGATTCCTGACAAGCCCAGACTCCTAAAAGAGTGCTAAAACACATTAGTCTAACAAAATTTAAGATAAAGTAGATTTAGTTGGTTGTTGCTTAATGACTTGAGGATAAACTGAAGACTTTTAAAACAGAAAATCTGCAAAGTGCAAGCAAGTTATTTTCTGAGAGTCAAAATGAGTAAATCAAGTAACCTACACGTTTAAGAAAAACACGAATAAGGGTTGAACACATAATTTCAGTGTTTTTTGCATTCACCCAGTCCTACACCTGGGGCATGCACTGATCTCCTCTGCAGACATTATTTATACAAAGATCTTCTCCAGGATCAAGGAACCCAAAATACAGGAACACCTATTAGTTCTATAATAGAGTTTTATACAAGATTTTATGAAAAGGTATGATAAAGGCTTCCTGATGTTGTACACAAATAAATAGGATCTTCATGGATTATGCCTCAGAGATTTTATGCATCAATTAATCTCCAAACACAGAGGTGAGATGTTATTACAATCACATATTGTAGCTCTATTGTGGTCACAGGATTGTGAGTTATTATCAGTATCTGGAAAACAACATAGGAACTTGTCAAATCAGATCAGTTCATAATCCCTGATTTAGATTTCTTTAGACTCCTAAGTTTGTCTTGTCTTTAATTAATAGCAGACTCAAAGGAAAATACCTTGCATGAACAATCAGGAAAGCATCATCATAACTGGATTAGGCTGGATTCATCTCCTCTCTCATTTCCCCTTTGCTTCTCAGACAGATGTTGACAGAGGATACTCCGAAATGGTCACAGGAGACTGGGGTAGTAAATTAAGTGCGTAGTATTAGGCAACAATTCAATCTCTAACGGATGTGTGTGTAACGTAGGCCTGTCAAAACTTGGCCTACTGACAGGCACGCTGTTGATGAGTCTTGAGGATAGAATAGGTCTAAAACTTATAAAATGTATGTCTAGTTTACACCATGTTTAAAATAATTTTGACTTCTGATCTCCTCAGATATCTCTGTTGTGCTGTTCAATACTAACCTAAATAAACTTAAGTCTATAATACTGCAGGAGGTCAATAGGTGAAGGCTATAGTGTGACATGGATAAGCCTCTTCTGCATTTAAAACCTTGGTGTAACATTGAGGCCAGCACAACATATGTAATTTATTTCAGTATTAGTGTTATATCAGGACAGTTATTCTGAAAAAAATATTCTGAAAGGCATTACCTGCCCCACAAGGGTTTGACCCAGTCAAGTAAAGTAACCGATTTCATCTCCAGTTGGATCAAAGGAAAGCAATGATTACTGCTGTCCGCATAGCCTGAGATTTTGTTCCCCACCAACTAGGCTGCAGCACCCTCTAGTGGTTAGAAGGTCTCATCACCTATCACACAGTGAGGCTCCACATAAACCTCTGTGCTGCAAATAGGAGTTTCAGTTCTGTTTATTACCACGAGTGAAGGCAGCTTCTAAAAGTATGTGTGCCTCTGAGTAAACTAACTAGTCAGGCAGTGTGCTTTCCCATGAAGGCCAATAAGATTTTACCAAGACTTTAACATGACTTTTTAAAAATGTTTTCACACCCAGACCCAGGCACATGGGGGCACATCTAAAGTTCTTGGATTACTGCAGAACTGAGAACGGCGGATACACCATTAAATAACATGGACATAGACTGTATTACTACATAGGTCAAACCTTGGCTTTTGACCTTGAAGAAGGTACAAATAAAGAATGTATATTTACAATATTTGATGGAGGAGGAAATTAGGGCGAATAAATACTATGAAACATTACTACTGCAATTTGTTTTAGGTTAGGATATTTTTTAAGCTTGATTGACTCAACTGTTTGGGAGAGAGCATGCAAACCCGCTGGTGATTCAACTATCGATTTCCCCATATTTTACAGACCTTCTTTCTAGTGCCAACAATTTGCACCAGGGGGGATGCCTTTCCCTATGCAACACACACACACCTAAATCCAATATTTTGGGGCGGTAAGAAGCTTAAGATGGTATGCTGGCAGTTTGGCATGAGGCACAACCTGTTCTCCTTCCAGAGGCTACATTATGATCATCCAGAAGAGAATCAACCTCTGCTGGTACTACATAAGGGGCTCCATCCATTTCAAATTCAGACTTGCCTTCCATGTTATTAGAGTTTGAGTCTGCAAATACACTGGGGAAATAAAACCTGTAATCTCCTCTTTAGTAGGAATCAGGTCTTAAATACCCAGAGCGGCAGTTGGAGAATAGCAATGTTAAGATCAAGGTTTATGCTCAAGCTGAGCAAAGGCACCAGCCTGAGACATATCATTGAATAAATAAAACTGAAGTGAATTTAAGCAAGGCTATGTAGGCAATCAAACAAAGGCTTGGAAATGAAGTCCTGCTTAAACTCTTGTGTAAAAATATACCATTTTAAGCAGAGACAAAGAAAGGAAAGGGCCGCATCTTTAACTCAAATATTTCCTCGATACAGACCAGACAACTTCATTAAACACAAAAAGGGAGGGGTGAAAGAAAGACCCCACACACACACACACACACACACACACACACACATTCCTTGTCAGTTTGAATTTGTTGCATATACTAGTGCAACCTCATATCATGTAATTGGGGGCGACAAGGTCGATCCGTACAATAAATTGCAAACAGTTTAATGGGCTTTTGGACACGGGGCCAATTACCAGAATGCTTCACAATCAGATTGACTGTAAATGAGTTATCGGAATGAAGTTGATCAATGAGAATGTTCAGTGCAAAACCATTTGCAATTTAAACTGAGAGCCAGTTAAAAGCCAACATCAAAAGCAATGGAAAAAAAAAAAATTAAGGTTTTAGTCAAGGTTTCATGTTACATGCCTCCTGTACTCATTAGTGAAGAAGTTTGTCTGCCTTTTCACAAATGGAATGAAATGAAACCAGACACACAAGGTATTGCTGAAAAACTTGAATGGGTTTTATTCACACCACTTCCTAATCCACTAAATTTGAGTGTAACAGTATCAGCATCACTCTGCTAGGTTCCATTGATCGTTCATCTTACATCTTCAAAATAAAATAAAATAAAATAAAAAATAACGGAGAAAAAAAACAAACAACAAAAAAAAAAAAAAACAAGGAATTTCCATAATGCTTGACTGGGGATCAGGGGTCCTGGAGGTGCAACACCCTCAGAATGGATAGATCCCAAAAATATGAATCCATCCAGCATCCGTCAACATGCTCAGAGTGACCTTTCAAAGCCCTCGTGTGGAGGGCGTCGGAGCATTATGCTACCAGCCGCTGTGCAAAGGGCACAGCGAGGACCGTGCTCTCCAGCTCAGGACACTTCAAGTTTAGTGCTATTGGGCAATCAACACAGGACACATCAGCCTCCCAGACTACAGGGATTCAGAAGACAAGCCAGGGGCTCTAAGCACAGAGTCCTTTCCTGAATTGAACCACGTCCCATCCTGTCCTGTTGTTTTCATGACATACTGTGTATATACAGTATAGTTTTGAAGAGAAGTACACAAGGCATTTTACATAGCTGTTTTTTTTTTTTTTTTTTTTTTTTAAAGGACAAAAGCACTGACATCAGTAAAGCACTTACAATTTAAAGTAAAAGCAATTTACAGATCATGGTAAGAGACACATACTGGACACAATACAAATACAAATGCTATTGACAAAATTTGCATCTTTTTCCTCTTTTCAATTTAGCATTTCATAGAAACAAAATATGCAAACTCAAGAGTAAACAAATCAGATATAGGCTACATGTTGAGGTAAAAACATTGGTCTTTAAAGGAGGTATATTTTCTCTTGACTATGACCTTTTAAAAACCAGTTAATTACATCTTTTTTCAGCTTTTAATAAATTACTTCAAAAGCAAAGTGATGCAAACATTAGAAAATCAAACACATGCCACGCATAGGCTTGGTGGAATACTAAAATGAAACTCACGTATGTATATTCCAACTTAGGTACCACATAAAACTTGATAAAGCTTTCTTCTACCTTTGACACACTGTCACAACAGCAGCCACTGAACAGAAAAGCACCTTGAATGACACCCTTTTGTCACCGAAAACCAAAAAATGTCCTGTGCTGTTGGTTATTTAGCTGGCAGTTCACACACACACAAAATAAAAGAAAAAAAAAAAAAAAAAAACAAGTGCTGTATTTTCCTTGTTGTTTAATTATTTACTTTTTGGTATTTCTGTAGTTCCTGTGCATCCCTGGTCGTCTTATCACAGTGTTAGTTGATTAGCATAGATTCTGCATACAATTACGTTGTGGTTGTCAATGAGGCAAATGTCAGGCCTGACAACGAAGAGCACGTCGCCCATACTGATTTGCATAAAGAAAAGGACACCCCTTTTGGTTCTGGCTTGACCTTTACTTGAGTTATGCTAATTGTGCCGTTTGTCCAGGGCACAGTCATTCCAGGAACGAGCTATTTGCATGATCCGCATTAACTAGCATTCAATTTAGTCAAGCGCAGCTCTGTTGTCCCCTGGTTCATCAGAATCTGGCACAATACAGAAAGGAGTTTGCAATTCGGGTCAGCCCAACACAGAGTCCTGTTGCAGTGGAGAAATATATATGTATATAAAAAACTGTATAATGCATTTCATGCCACAAATTGCATATCTGGTATAGTGAAACTGCTGACATTTTGTTGCTTTGGTAACAAAAGGGCACATTGCATTCCTCTTCTCCTGAACCGGGTGTTGACAAACAAAAAAAAAAACCTACCACCACACACACACACACACACACACACACACACACACACACACGCCTACCTGCTGTGCTCTCCACACTTGTCTCCCTCTTTTGCTGGAGTCGAGATAAGGTTGGAGGTGCTGCAAGTTTGACGAGGAAAAGCGGAAAGATGGTGTTCCCATGATAGGGGAGAGACTACCCCTACCCCACTCTCCCCGCACCTATTCATTTGCATGGAACCAGAGGTGCACAGGTATGAGTTGTATTTGTAGGTTAAGTCATAGCTGGTGTGGTTGCCGCTCTGGTGGCTGGCTAAGATACCTGCATGTCCCTGACAGAGCAAGAGAGAAGAGGAGAAGTACCTGGATGTGTGTAATGGTTACATTGGAAGTTTTTGCAACAACAAATACCCCAAAAGGAAAGAAAGAAAAAAAAAAAAGAGGCTGCTGGTGTTTTTTTTTTTAAGACAGAAATGCTTTTGGACAGAGATGAGGCGCAGACTGGCAAAGCCACTGGTTTAATGAGAAGACCAGGGCCCCCCCCTCACCCCAATCCCTACTGAACTGAACGCTCATCTTCATTCATTACTACATTTCATCTGTGATGTAATGACAATTCAATCATTTCAAGAAGCAGCTATGTACAATGCTTTTATGCAATAATTAGGATAGCTTTCTCTTTTATGTTTTTGTTCTTGTTCGTAGGATTTCTGTTAACCAAGTGTACAAGTGTTTTCAGACCGACACACAAAAAACAAAAACATTTACACATTATTTATATAGTTTCATTTCATTTCTATCCATAGATTTCTAATATATCTTCATTCACGAGTTTGACATTTCAGCATGTTACAGGAGCCACTGGTATTGCATAGAGTCCCAAACCGAATCAATGGGGTTGGGCCTCCCTGGTCAGAAAAAGAAAATGAAACAAAAACTAAACAAACATCGCAATACTAGACAATGGGCAACGCTTCCTTTTCAAAAAGTAACGCTTAATAGATATTAACTAATTCTCAGTAACTATTAGAAAGCTGCCAGGCATCTTAGCTGAAGAGTGGAGTGGTCAAAACAATGAAGAAAAGCCACACCACCCATTCTCCTGGCACAACACGTAAGAAAGGGCCTGTCATGCGTTTGGAGATTATGTACATCTGATACTGTGAAGTGTGCAGTCTCGGACAGATAGATCCAGCCCCGCATAGCTTCAGTAGAGTCTCGAAAAAAATGCAGTAATAGCACAAGAGGCCGGCAAAATGCAGAGATCCAAGCTTCACCAGCTATAGCACATTAACTCACAGACACGAGCAAACAGGAAGGGCACTTATTGCTGAATGGAACAGACGTGTCTTTTGGACTGGCGGGTTCATTAAGGGCTGAAGCACGTAAGGCGAACAACATGGGTGGTGTGACAAGAGACGTAGTTGTCACGTTACTGACATTCAGAAATTTTACTGGTCATAACAAAGAAAGTAACAATACCCTCATGCTAAAGTGCGGCTGTGGATTAAAAAAAGAAAGAAAGAAAAAAAAAAAAGTTATGTTTCTATACTAGGGAAAAAACAAAACAAAAACACTAGACCATTTCAAATCAACCTTAAATTTCACTGCCCTACAACCAAACCATACAAAATCATACAGAAAGACCATCATACGCTCTTGCTTTCAGTTTTGTATACCAACCACAAATAATTAATTTAGCAAAACCATGAAGCAAATGTACCAAATCAAGCTCTTAGGAGATATGTATGGTTACATGTTCTGTCTTTCAAAAATATAAACTATTAACTGGTGCTACATTTCCTATTCATAGAGCTTTGAATCTGCTTCTCATATCTTACATTTTACAAAGCAAGAATAAACCTATCTCTATTGGTCCCTTGAGGCTTGCTCAACTGAAATATGAAGTAGATTATGTTACATTTTTATCATAAAATGTACATTCTAGTAGAAAAAAGTTGCCACAAAACGGTGGAAAACCTATGGCTTAGTAAATATTCATTTGCTATATTTCAATGGATGCACTTCCACCCTCTTCAACAAAAGTTAATTTTTTGATGTGCACTGATGTGACAAAATGTGAGAAATCCTCTTTGCCTAATTAGGGCGCCAATGCACATCAGTAATGCTGACATGATTCTTTTTCTATTGTGACTCACAATAACACTCTACACTCTTGCAGGTGTCACCAACCAACGGCCTTATATGCCTGACTGATATGCCACTGAGGAAGGCAGCCTATTTGCCAGATGGTTTTCCAGCTGCTCTGATCTGTTCAGACAGAGGCACTGAGGGGACCAAGAGAGACAGCATTTCTGATGAGTGTGATGTCCACAACCCTGACATGTCCCTTCAATTTGAAACAACTACCAGGAAAAAAAAAAAATTAATCAAGCAAAACAATAACAAAAGAGCATACCCCAGGGTGAGAATCTGAAGGGTGTAACAAAGAGCTTGGTTTGCTTCAAGTCCTGTGTTTGGTCCACTCGGTTAAAAATGGCAGCAGTTGTAACGTGGTACCCATCCCACCCCCTTGCCCCACAAACACACACCCACCTGAGCAGGTGTCTGGAGGGCTCTGAGGAGGAGGGCTTGGTGGAGCTGAAGGCATAGGTGCCGCATTTCCTCATGACAGCCAATGAAGAGGAGGACGCAGGCAGGAAATGGCACTGGGGGAGCTGGCTGTCTACAGAGGACACCCTTATCCTGTCCACAAAGCAGGGACACGGCTGCTTTGTCCCTGTGAGGACATCTTCATCATAGCTTTTCACCAGTGAAGACGGACCATCTTTGTGTGAGATTAAGGGCTCTCCTTGGCAGCATGGGTGGAGGGATTGGTGGTTCTAGAGCAGTGGCACTTTCCGGTAACATCTGGTTTGGAAGGCATGGTTGTGTAGTAGTAGTAGTAGCAGTAGTAGTAGTTGTTGTTGTTTTTGTTGTTGTTGGTAGTTGTTGTAGCAGAGCAGTAAATATATATAAAATAGATAAGGATGTATCTGTATTGCATATGTCACAGCATGTTTGCCAAGAGTGAAAATGAGGTCATGTCTAGTTTGTTTGGGGGAAAAAAAAAAAAAAAGTTATGACAAATAAATTACACCAAGTTACACTGACCTGAAGACTGCAGCGGTGACCGGGTATAAGAGCAGAAATACATGAGGGAAAAAATAAAGGTGCAAAATGTTCCACAGAGCAATTGTTTTTTTCCGTCAAGAAAGAGAAAGCAGAAAACGGAACAAACAAAGATGTTTCAGTCAATGTTTAAAGAACAGCATTGATAGCAGGCTGGTCCCTGATAATCTAACAAGGGTCCACCCTTGCCTGACACCTGCACCCCCAGCTGCTATGACCTATGCCCCATGGTCATGCTCTGTGTTTGGCATGTCTGTCCTGTTGCTAACTGGGTTGAAAGTGAACCGATGAGCACACATCTCAGTTCGACCACATCACAGCAGCAATCTGACCGATTCAAACGGAGGTCGCAGACAAGGGATACTAGCACACCACGTGCTGAGTCACTGACACTTGAAAAGAGCGGCACTCGAGGTCCAGTCCATCTCTTCTTTTTTTTTTCTGATCACCCCTCCTGGTACTCCCCCCCCCCCCCCTCCCCTCCCTCACAATGATCTCTGCTATATCATCTGGACAGAGAAGACTGACTGTCGCTCCAGAGGGGTTTCAAGACCAGAGAGAAACCCGTCAGCTATCAGGTTTAATGGTCCCCCTCACAATCGGGGAGAACTGAAGTAGCACAGCTCCTTCTCATGACCTCTCAGATGATGATGGCAAACCATAAGGATAATTACAATAAGTGTTGATGGGATGCAGGCAGAGTCTGTGGCTCTGGGTTGGATGGTTGGTTTGGTTGTTTTTGTTTTTGTTTTGTTTTTTTTTGTTTTTGGGTACGGGTGGGGTGGGGTGGGGAGGTTCTACATCTTGATGCCCTCCTGCTGACTGAGCTGAGAAAGGGTCTTTTTGATACGTAGTGCCGTTAGCCGAGCTGCTCCGTTGGCATACCAGCACTCCCTCATGATCTTGGCCATCACCCGTAGTGCCTGCAGAGGAAGAGAAAGGAATGGAAGGAGAGAAAGGGGGTGGGGGGGATGCAGATGCACAATTATTGATTGTTTGTGTCAATACAGTGTTAAAACAACCAAGTGCAGAAAGTATGAAGCATCTTCTTTTGACACCGTTTTAACTGTCAAACTGCTACTGTGGGATCCATTTAGAGAACCTGCTGTGTCAAGCTGCAATCATGAAATATTTTACAACTGCAGGCTTCAGCATCAACAAAAAAGCAGTTTTACTGACAGCTGAAGACTGGCAGCTACGCAGCGAAGGTGAAACAAAGGGAGCTACACACATAAAAGTGTACACACACACACGCACACAAAAACACAAATAAATTAACCAATCACGGGTTAACATTCTGGGGTCGTTCACACAAAGAATAATCACTATAACAACAAATACTAAATATCGTTCTAATTAATATGAATAAACATGTCCACATCACAAACTATGACAATGACCTGTGCAACAATATCATTGGGATTACTTTCAGAGCAATTTTGGGAACCATAAAAGGCTGACAGCAAAACACAGGCTTTTATTATCATTGATCAGTGTGGACAGAAATATTATGCTACAGTAGTCTTAAGCTACTGTTATAGTAGCCTTAAGCAGCAGCCTTAAATCCCCGTCTCTCCACTCCTCTCTCTACAGTGGCCCTCCAGACACCTGGCTTCATGTGAGGAGAATGGCCCAGTCATGATTATCTGCAGATTCATCTAGCACAACAGGAGAATATAGCCAGGCTCATTATCCTGAGTCTTCAGGGAGATGAGAAGCTGCAGGAAGTGCCTGTGTTCTGGTAAAGCCAACATGAAGAGGTAACAAAATATTTCTGCACAACTAGAACGGTCTAGTCTGAGGTGAGGGCTAGACATGGAGGAATGTGTGCGAGTGCACACGTGTATGTGTGTGTGTGTATATATAAAAATACTGTGTACATTTCGGGATGGTGCACAGCTATGTGGCACCACTTTTCACTTGGTGAAAACAATGAATCATTTCTCTCCTTGTGAAGAGAAAACTTTTTTGTTAAGGCATTGTCAACTCACAAGGCTGATGAAAACATTTACTCTTTAGGTGGGTGGACAGACAGGATTTTCAATTTAAGACTGAACAATAAAATCAAATACCTGAAGCAATCTAATTTGTTCATTTAACTTGTGACCTTTGCAATAAGCTTCAATGTGATCCAAATTAAAAATGGATCTGTTCTGCCCGTCTGCCTGAAGTAGCAAACAAGAAGAGTGGCAGCAGAAACGCCACAATTGCAGCCTCCTAAGACGGTATGTTTACATCAGGAATGTAAGATTATCTTTGTGACCATGACTTCAATTTTGTTTACAATACCCTGTCAATCAAACACTCAGTTTTTAAACAGAATTCATAAAGTAAGCTATTATATATATAGCTATATATATACACACACACACACACACACACACACACACACACACACACACACACATAAAAATATAAATATATAGAAGTCATATAAACAGAGACAATACTCAGTGATGCCAGCTAACGGTATATTTCACTTCTTATTCACAGCTACCCACCCATGGGAAAATACTAGATTAATTAGACTGCTTTTCTGGCACCCACAAAATTTGTTTTTAAGCATGACAAATTACAGTGATTTTCCATTCTGTGCAAGTCTGCAAATTAATCTGCAAAATTTTTAATTGAACAAATAAAAAAATAAAAAAAATTGTTGGCAGTGCAAATGGAAAATAGATGATTTTTCCTTTCTGACCAGAAATAACAAAGTACCCAGTATTCCCTGCTTGTGTCCTTTGAAGACAGACACAGACGGTGAGGAACTCCAGCACTAGTTCTCTGGCTAATATTAGATTATGGGTTTTCAGTGTTACTGCTGGTCAAGACTAATCTAATAGTGTCCTCTGCGGGGCATTAAAGGTGACACCATCACAGGGGTAGGTGGAAATGTCCGGAAGCTCAAGAAAGACTGATAGGATGGGCAGGGGAAGAACAGCAGTGAGCCCTGGGGGCCTGCCCTTTTTCCCCCCAAATAAAAATTCCAGACCTGTCTGACTCCCACCCTCCTCATATTCTCATTAAGAACTGTACTCTTTACAGCCCTGTAAAACAAGCTTATTCTTATTGTAATTTTTGGGGTGTGGACATTTTCAACATTAAGAGATGTTTCCAAGTGGATACTGCAGTATGACTGGCATTTTGCTTTAAATATAATTATTTTTGCTTGTTTGTTACTCCTGATGAATAAGATCCACAACACTTGGGATAGAGCTGATTAGCAGTCAAATTTGCTCTTAATAGCAATACAAGTCTTTGCCTACACAGGCTGAATCAGCACACCAAATAGCTCCCATGAAATGCTTCCCATCATTATCTAGATGCCCATGCAGGATGCGACTCTCCCCTTGCACCAGACCCAGTCTGGGCCTCATCAAAGCAGAGTCAGAAAAAGGGTTGGCTTTTCCCGGGGGTAGAGTAGGAGGTCAATAAACAACGGAGGAGGAAGAGGAGGAAGGTGAAACCATGCGCTGGTAATAAGACTGTGGAGCCCAGTGGGAGCTGTATGCAGTTTTATTCTGCTACTGGAGTAAACCACTAAAGAGAGAATTCCAATAATGTGCGTTCCTGTTTGGGCGCAAATGCAAGCCCACCACCTCTCCCTCAGATCAGATGGTCGGGGCAGACGGCAGTAAAGTGATTACAACAATGGGGGCGACACCACTCTGCTATGCTGAAGCTTCTTCCCCTAGAGATGGCTCAAGCAGTGTGTCTGAAAACATGTTCCGCATTGTCAGAGGAGGAGCCAGAAGAAGACTGTGTTCTCTAGGGGAGGGCGGTATAAACGATGTACAATATAAATTTGGCCAACGGTAGAGATTGCTACAGCAATAACGGAGTTCAGATTTAGTTTTGATTTGCATTAGCCCATGCATTCATACAATGTGGGCATACAATTTCAAATTAAAACTTACAAGTACAAATACAAGTTGTAGTTGTTGTTTTGATTTCATACAGAGACTTTATTAACCATCGTGTAACGGTAGGAAAAAAGATCTGCCTATCCTATCAATTACCTTACATGTTCACGTAGATAAATGCATGCATTTTTGTCGATTTACGCAGGTCTTATGCGAACCTAGTCATTTATGGGTAATTTCCATGAGCTTAAATATTCCCTAGCCACATTCAGTTGCTCCCTTTGGCAGGGGGGATGAATGTAGGAAAAATCTTGGGACATCTTTGTTTGCTTTTTATTCTAAAGTTTAATTAATCCTGTTCTTTCGCATTTTTTATTTAAAGATGTCCTGAATGTTTTTAATTTAATTTTGTAGTATTCTGCTTTCCATTAGTAACGAGTAAGTTTGACTCATCTTGGAAGTTGATGTTCACCTCAACAGTATTTTGGGCTAAAACTATTCTGAGATCTGTGAATTAATTCATTATTTTTAGAGCAAAATACAGCTTCTGTCTATGACTCCTGACAAATACTGCACATTTGGAACTGTATTTTAAATTCATATGAAGAATATATTGCAATATATACTGGACACTGTGTATGATTGAAATTATAGCGCTATACAAATTTTAGGCCATAGCCCACCCCTAGCATGCTCACCACATTGAAAAGGGCAGCTGAGGCAGGTAAGGATCTGGTGCACAGCAATACAGCACAAATAAGTGTTTTGCAGGCATGTGCCTGTGTGGAGGCATGTGTGTGTGTGTGTAGAGTGTGTATGCACATGTGTGGTGTGCATGTGTGTCTGTGTGTGTGCGCAGGCATGTGTGTTGCATGCATGTGTCGGTGTGTGTGTGTGTGTGTGTGTGTGTGTGTGTGTGTGAGGGGGTTGTGTGGGGCTATGGACCTTTAAGGTAAGAGCACATACCTCACAGCTCTGCCATCTGTTGGGAATGTTGGGTCGAAGTTTCTGCTCACACACCACCTTCCGCATCTCTTCCACAGAGGGGTCTGACTGCACCAAATCATAGTAGGGGAGCTGGTAGTCTTCATGGATACCTGGGAAGAGGTAAAAAGGAGCCGTATACTTTACACTAAAGCTGAGCCTCACAGGAACACAATGTACAGCAATCGAAAGTGGCTTTAAAAAAAAAAAAAATCTAATTCCTAGGCTACAGCCTTACCTCCAATTGAACACCTGCTGGCAATTTCCCAGAAGACCAGGCCCATAGCATAAATGTCTGCCCTCTTGAACGACTCAAAGTGCTTCATATTTATTGAATCATCCAGGACCTCTGGGGCCATATACCTGTTGAGGAAAGAATACCATCAGCAGCCAAACTCAGTGAGCTCAATAAAATGCAATGATTTTTTTTCTCCTCTGGCTTAAACATTTGGGCTTGTAACTGCTGTAAACTGTTGAGAAAAGTGAAATGCTCCCTTCTGTTCAAAACAGTCCCATGTCCCCACTCAGGTTTTCACTGTGAATAATATGAATCACTATGCAAATGATGCCTACGAGGATGTTTTGCTGTGTGGAGAGACAAACAAACAAACACACACACACACACACACACACACACACGGAAGACAGCCCAAGGTTTGTTTCTTTGAGACACTGAGCTCTGGCAAAAGCACAAAAGTAATTAGACATATCAATATATTAAAAATATAGCCTACACAAAACAACACACACACATACAGTGAAAAAGCTGATAAACTCATCCCTTTGCCTTCCTGGGGCATCGAACCTAAGACAGAAAGAAGACGTAGTGATAACTTTGGGAAGAGGGCTTTTCTTTTTGACCTTTTAAAGCAAAGACAGTTTATCTTGCCCAATTTACAGGGAACAACAAAAACAGCCCCCTTGTCTCCTAGAAAATATTGCTGGTCTAGGGGGACCCCAAAAACAGAACAATAGTGCACATACTAGTGCACCAATTCATCCTGTCTCGCAAACAACTTGGACAAGGTTTCCCAAAAGTTTAACGATGACAACAATAGCTTACTGAATAGGAGTATACAGGAAGACAAACTACACACCCTAATCTCGTGTAAACAGCACTGCAATATACAACACACCGGAAGATTTTAAGCAGTTCAGTGTTCAGTGGCAGTTCGTTGCCATGCCATGAATTTTATTAATAATCATGACCATATACAGAAGCCACACTGGGTATGTGATGTAGTCTCCACTTCTGCTAGAAACAAGGCAAAAAGTGGACCCGGTTTTCTGGACTACGTATGCTTTACCAGTTGTTTTAGCGCCTACAGAAACACTTCACATTAAGTAAATGTATTTAAGGCTTTACATACCAAAAAAAGCTTCTCATCAAGAGTCTATTTACTGTACAGTTTATCTACTGTAGGTGGAGCGCCTGAGCAATGGTCAAACACAGAAAAGGGATGTTGAGGTTTTGGCTTGAAAACAAGCTCTTAGGAAAAGGCTCCTCTGCTGCTCTGACTGCCATGGCAAAAAACTCCCACCGCTTGTCACTGTTTGGGAACACTCCAGGAGTGGAAAGACCAAAAAGAATAAAATGTGTGTGTGTGTATTTGTAGTGTCTTTTGTTCAGAGTAACTCAAGACTCTCAACATCTACCACTTGCTTAAGATGATCAATGCAGGCAGCAAGTATAAAAGAATAACTGCACTGAAGTAGGTTTAGGAGTCTGTGATGGTGTGAAAAGTGCCCCCCCCCCCCATCTCCAAAATTCCTCATAGAAAAACAAACGGAGTGTGTGACCCTGAGTGAACTCAGGAGGGGGCGGGGGCTCAGTAATTTGGAACAGAGCCTGGCGTCTGCACTGAGACAGAGCATTTGTATGAGACGGGAATTTCAGCAACGATGACTCATACTCCTGCCATCTCCAGTCTCACGTCTGCTCACAACACACACACAAGCACTCTTACACACAGACACCCACGCACCAACCAAAGCAACCAAACAAACACAGGTAGGTAGGTACACACACCCACCCTTTGACCCTTACCCACGGTCAAAGAGGCGAGCACACACCCATCCTCAAACCCTCCGACCAACCATTGCCCACACAGATGCATGCAATCCACACAAACAGACCCTCTCCCTCTCACACACAAACATATTTGTGCACACACCAACAGACTCACACCCACACACAAAATGATTCTCGTGTGGCCACCATTCATATTCCTGCCCACATTCTCCCTCCTTCTCTCCCAAAAGGCAAAGAAGATGGCTGCCCTGTTGGTAACACCTTAAGATGGCAGTCGCCGTGTACCTAAGCCACAAACAACAGCTGCCTCAGCCGCTGACAGCTGTCAACCAAAATGGCGGCCTAGGGAGCCATATGGCAAAACAAAGCAAAACCATTACAGACAAATGGCTATCCAACTAAAAATTAGACAACATTAACATCTTGGGCAGGAACGAGTTCAGGGAGCTCTGGTTGATATGTAGGATTGTGGCTTTTTAGCACATTTATTTTTGTTGGCTTACTGTTAAAACACATGGTCAGCACAAGCATGCACCATTTTGCCAGCACCTGCCAAAAGCCAACACTAAGTGGCTTAAGTCGGCAGAAGTGGCAGATTTTCAACTGTTTGCCTTTGGCAGTAGAGCAGTTCTGTGCTTGCAATGTGGGAGCAATTAACTGATACAAGTTGAACTTGGTTTGACATTCAAACTACAAAGCGAGGTTCAACTTTGCCTACTGAATGCATTCTAATTTCAAGCATTCCAACCAATCAAGCATTCAATAAAATTCCAATAAAAGGGGTCCATAGAGCAACACAGCAGCAGTTTGATGGCACATCTAATCTTAATAGGATGACCAACGCCTCTTTCCAACCCATTGCTGCCCTCTATGGGCCAAAAGACCACTATGTTACTTTTCTGATCAAGTAGCGTACCCTTGCAAAATGGGCCGCCAACCGCAAGTAGCCAACAGCACGCACCTACAATTGTCCACGGCTAGAGAGATGGGTGGACATTTTTAAACCATGAATCTAAACAAGGAGTGGAAAAGATGCGTCAGTAAGACCTCCAAAACACCCCATTTATTTCAATACCTAATTTCCAATGCTGGCATGCTAATACTAGTTGACTTTCGGTGATGGCAAATATTTTTTACCCTCAAAATAAATGTCCATCATCAAAAGTCGCTGACGACTTCACTTTAGTTGACGAAAAGTATGGAGACAGAGTAGCCTGGCTGTGCCTGGAGAGTTTGTTCTCGATAGCTAGCATGTTAAAGTTGGTTAGTGATCATCTATATCTGAGGGTAGTGTTAGCAAAGAATGTCTATCAAACCATTATAAACAAGTGTTCTGTGTGTATAAAAAAACTAACTAAGTTCTGAAGATGTAATGTGTTGTGTGTCAAAGAGCAATTTAGCTGTTTGTGGGTTTGGTTTGCGATTTCGACAGCTAGCATGCTAACATCAACTTAGCTATGAGTAGAGGGTAGTGTTTCTGGCGGTTTGCAAAAGTTGCCAACTAAAAAACAAACCAAATAATAATAATAATAATGAAAGTTTAACTGTTTATGAGATAATGTCTTGTTTGTCTCAGATTGTTGCACACTACATTCAGGCAGGTCATTACAAAAAGTAACTACGAAATGATTATGCGAATAATTTTTTATAACCCTTATGCTGCTTGCTTGTTTGAGCTAGTATCCAAGTACCTCTGTGCTCATTGATAATTTAACAACTTGTTTAACAGCTTGAGGCACGCACAAAATATTTATGCAGCGCGCTGTTAAAAATTCTCAGAGTTACGGCACTGGTAATGGTCAATTTTGCTTTCAGAGTGTGTGTGGGGGGGACCGTGAGCGCAAAACGTGCTTTAGTGTCGGTTTAAAGGATAAGGACTGGCCATGATGATCTCTAGCCTTGTTGACTGACAAGGTAGTAAACAGTTTCGTACAAATCCTCATGTAAGAGTCAGTGCTAGCAAACAGAAGAAGCAAAGCTGCAAGGCGATTCTCAGTATAAGGCTCGGAGAATCAGGTGAGTGGTGCATCACTCACAATTTCAAGTTACTTAACCATCCAAATTACCATAGTACTGCTATGTTGAGGTAGAACACTTGCACAGGATGCCTTTAAGTATGGGATTGTGTACTGCTATTTTTCAGTTTCAGAGACTAATAATCAGTGCTACGCAAATGTGCATTTGCATTTTATCTTGCTTTCCTTCAGATACAAATATTGCCTGCAAAATGAATCAATCTAAAAGCACAGTTAACTGCCAGTAGAACAACATATTGAGGTCTGAGATCTCTCTTGACCATCCCCACTGTGCGTTACCTCTTTGTGCCCACGCGGTGGTTGGGCGCGATGTCAATGGTGTCGGTGGCAGAGTCATGGCGCACAGCCAGGCCCAGGTCCGCGATACAGCAGGTTCCGTTCTTCTTCACCAGAATGTTCTTGGACTTCAGGTCCCGGTGAGCAATGGCTGGTTTACCTGCAAACCCAGACCAGTGAGGGGGAAGAGACATTATTGGGATGCCAACAATCAATGTAATTAAGGAATTAAAATTAAATTAAAAATTGAAAAACACTTCATCCCCAATGAGCAGAGGGCCAAAGAACACAATGTGTAGCTGTCCTTGTATTGTGCTACTTCATTTGAATATGTGCTACTGAATTTACATGATAAATAAACTGCATCTCTAAATAAAGAGGGGGGGGGGGTATTGCAGTACTGGCTCAATTGTGAAGGACAAAGGGAGACTTATTTAGATCTTTCTATCTTCGCTAGAGACGGAAAGAGTTTGAGAGAACATCAAAAAGAGAATATGAAAATGAAAGCCGCTAAGATGAGAGGACGTACAGTGCAGCCTTCAGCCAAGTGTGTTTATATGGCTGCAGGGAGGGGAGTAGAAGACAGAGGGAGGGGAGAGAGACGCAGAGAGCAGCCTTTGACGACAGTCCCACGCTTGGAGATGGCGCAGGTGAACGATGAGAGATCCGGCACCCAGCCCAGAGCCCAGCACCCACAACCCCACTTTACCATCTCCTCCAGATGCAAACTTAAAAACATAACCATTTGCCCCAGAACACTCACTTTCACTCCAGCAAACTCGCAGAGCTTTGACACACTCATACAAATACATAGCACACTTTAACACCAGGAAGCACACAGACACACACATGCACTCAAACAGATGCAAACAAAAATTGCAAGACACACAAATGCTTGCACCTACAACCAACAGATCAAAACACACACACACACACACACACACTTTGTTGGTCCCCTGAGAGCATATCTTTGAAGGTTGAAAGAATGTTTTCCTGTTCTATTCTCATACCACTGCTGAAGGCTGAGTGAGTGAGTTTGTGTGTGTCATTAGAAATTTGACTGTATGTGCGTGCATGTGTGTGTGCATGCATGCATACATCACTATAGCAGGCAAAGCACATTAAGTTAATGTTTTTGTGTAAGTGTTCTTGTGTGAGCAAGTGTGCTATTACTTTATGTTCATAAGTGTGTGTATTTGCAAGCCTACACATATGTGTGTGTGTGTGTAACACACACACACACACACACATACAGCAGGCTAGTGCAGGGTGTGGGTAGAGACTCACACAGACAGTTTGACAGGAGGAATACGCTATTAATCAAAGCACTGGGTGCCACTGCAGCATCACACATTTCTGCTGCAATAAACTGCAAGAAATTCAATACACTCTGCACGCACACACGCACACACACACACACACACACACACACAGCAGAGCAAGTGTCCACATCCAGCATAGTGCATATACTAACACACACCTTTGGAGCCCATATATACAGACAGCCCACAGATTAAAGCGCCTTTGAAGTTTGCACGCATAATTCTTCATCTTAAGATCCACAACAGAGAGCATACAGAGTACTAAGTGTGTTTAAATTCAACAAGCAGACGCAAACATGCAAATATACGTATATATGTATTGCTCTGTTGTTTGCAGATTAAAGTAAACAATTTATCCTTTTTAAACATGCAAAAATCCAACGGGATCAATCACCTCTGTCAAACCTGAATGCTTGAGGCTTTACACTTGACATTTCATTAATCTAATAATAAAACAGCATATCTCTCTCTCTGCCTAGTGATGGGTGATCTTGACCCATCACTAGGCAGAGAGGTAGAGAGATAACAGGTATCTGGCCTGTAGGGAGATGTAGCATATGCTGATTGATAACATCACTTCCCACTGAATTTCAAATGATTGCATGTTTACAGGAAAGGGAACATTTCATGAACACATTCCTTCCTTCCTAGTGTTGCAACAGACAGTCCTGTCTAGAATATTTTATGGAGTTTTGTCTAAAAAGGCTGGTATGGCTAGAATAAGAGCCAAAGGACTTCTCGCAACCCCCCTCCCATTTTGATGTTAATGAAAACTTCCTTAATTCTTTGGGTTACTGGACACATGCTTGGAAATTCCATCACAGCAGAAAAATGTGTTACAGTATTGTCTACATATCTGACTTGTCTCAACTTTCCACTGAATTTCACAAGAAACATTCCCTTTCCTGTAAACAGGCTTACAGACAGTTGCGACAGACAGTCCTGTCTCGACTATAGAGTATGTACACACACAGTTTTTTTTTCTTTAAATAAGAGGACCCTTTTCCCAAAACTCAATTAAATTTTACCACGGAAGGCACTTGTGCAATGCTTGTTAGAAGGAACACAAAATGTCTGGCAGTGAAACCAGCAGTATTGGAAAGTATCAAAGTTACACTGCTTCAGTACATTTTCCATGACCTCTTTATTTCCCAGTCAGCCTTTAATTAAAATTCTGAATGAGAATTAGTGTCTGAATCTCTGAATGTCTGAATCAGAATTAGTGAATATTGTCTTTTTCCTTCAGGAAACAGTTTTGGTAATCAGCATTTCCATGGAAAAATTAGCAGTTTTGAACAATTTCATAAGGGAGCTAATTCTCTAGGTCTATTTTTTTGTATTGAAATATAGACCAAGAGATCAACATATTGCACCAGTACTTTTACTTTTAGTACTTTAAGTACATTTAACTTCCAGTATTTCTTCCACCACTGAAAACTAGCCAGTAATCAAGAAAACATTCCTCTGTTATTTTTTGTCTGTGTGTGTGCACAAATTGAAGTAAATCATCTTTATACAGAAAACCTAAAATATATTGTTTCGAGTCATTTCGTGTTCAGGTGTCTGGCGAACACATACACACACACACACACACACACATTAGGCCTAGTGATGGGTGATCTGGACCCTCATTATGGGAGATAACAGGTATCTGGCCTGTAGGGAGAGGTGGCATACACTCCAGGCTGAGTGGGGAGATTAAGATCTATTGGATGCCTGGCAGACAAATCGTTTTGCAGTGGAGTGAGAGTATGTGAGTGTGAGCCGCTGAATGAAGGTGCTGGGGCTTTGTTGGGGTTTAAAGTGGTTTTATGGAGTTTTGTCTAAAAAGGCCGATATGGCTAGATTAAGAGCCAAAGGAATTCTCGCAACCCCCCTCCCTATCCCCCACCCCCTGCCCATCATCCAAGCATCCAAGTTAATCATTATGATGTTAATGAAAACCAGGAGAATTACCAACACAACCAGTAGAACACACAGTGTCCCTAATGGCCATATCCTTCATTTCCTTAATTCTTGTCACTGCTTCAGTACATTTTCCATGACCTCTTTATTTCCCAGTCAGCCCATCATTAAAATTCTGAATGAGAATTAGTGTCTGTAGTAGTACTTCTGTAGTACTTCTTCCACCACTGAAAACCAGCCAGTAATCAAGAAAATATTCCTCAGTTATTTTTTTCTGTGTGTGTGTGCACAAATTGAAGTAAATCATCTTTATACAGAAAGCCTAATGTATTGTTTCGATACGTTTCACTGTTCAGGTGTCTGGCAAACTCATGCCTTCCTTCAGAACACACACACACGTGCATACACACAAGCCCTTACCTTGCGTGCCGACGATCTCCATGTGCAGATGTGCAAGGCCACTGGCAGTGGAAAGCGACAGTTTGATCATGCCCTCCACCGTCACAGTATACCTGTTCAGGTAATCAAACAGAGAGCCATGCTCATGGTAGTCGGACACCAGCCACAGCTGAGTCCATGTCCCATTATCTGCAAGAAACGGAGAGAGGAAGAGGATAATGTTAGGAGACGGAAGGAGAAAAGAGGAGGGGTGGAGGAAGACAGCAAAGTGGGAGGAAGAGAGACAGGGGAGGAGGAGAGGGGATAAAAGAAGAGGAAAGAAGAAGATGGAGGGAGAATGTGAGTGAGATTTTATGAAGGAAGAGAATCACACTCTCACCCAGAGTACTGGACAGACCTCCAGATGGCCTGTGAGTTCCCTGAGCAGCTGGAACGAGCAATGCCACCGACTACTACTACCACCCACACACACTCTCTCTCTCTCTCTCTCTCATTCTCTTCCCTTCACACACACACACATACACACGTGCACTCTCTCCATCTGACACAGACACACACATTTGGTTTACAAGTATTCCTAAACAGGTATGCGCATAAACAGAAAACACAGATATGCTCCCTTTTCTACCCTCAATTGCTCCCTCACATGCACAAAGATGCAAACACACACACAGGCCAGAGTGTGTGTGTTGCCAAGTGTTGATTTGCTCCTGCTGTTGGACAAACGTGTTGTGCAGAGAAGGTGGTGAGAGCAGTGTTGGGAGGGCCTGTGCCAGCTTAAATCTAATTCTCCACGTTTACCTTTTTCTTTGCGCCAAGGACAACACACACACACACACACAAAATGAAAAGCCTATGGAAAATTTGAAATCAGTCATCATATCCTGTGTCTGACTGAAGTAACTTAACCTTATGGCAGCATTCTGATGTCCTGTCAGAGTGCCCCTGTATAGCGGCCGCACCATCACTCCACTCTTCCTTGGCTTCCGTGGCAGCATTCTGCTGCATCAGGCTACTGCTCGAACCTAATCTAATACTGGGTGCAGAGGCACTCGTGGAGGTGACCTGGCTGGCTTCAGCCCTCCTCCCCGCCCCCTCCCTCCAGTAGCTCCAGCTTTTAGTTTAGTTTAGTGCCAGATCAACACCTGTGGCCATTTCATCACAATGGCATTGCAAAAACAATCTGAAGAATTTAATCTATTAGGAATTATAGTAAGAATTACAATAAACAAAACAAGCAAACTGGTAAATCGATTCTTCTAATCCATATTCTACTGATCAGTTCCAGAGTTTTCTGTGGTCTAATTCCCTCCAGAGTGAGCAGCCTCTCTGCTTAGGTTACCTGCCGTTGGGCTCACCTTTGTTGTCCGCAGCAATAAAGCCCAGGATGTTCTCGTGGCGTAGCATGACTGTCTGGTAGATCTCGGCTTCACGGAACCAGGAGCGCTCCTCACGCGACGAGAAGATCTTGACAGCCACCTCCTCACCACGCCATTTGCCACGCCACACCTCACCGAAGCGCCCCTTTCCGATGCTCTCCTGCAGGATGATGGTCCTGGCAATCGTTCTCTGCACTAGCAGTGGCAGGCCTGCAGAAAAGGAAGAAAAGAAAAAGAAAAAAAAAACATTGGAATCAGACATAGAAATCGACTTTGTTTACCTTCAGTTCTCGCCCCAAACAATATAATTATACACACACACACACACACACGTGTGTGAGAGAGAGAGACAAAAAACTGCTTGATCAAATTTCCTATTGTGATGCGCTATTTAGAACATGCATTATTTTCAGCCACACACTTATGAAGTCGTTCCATTTTTCTGACCGTATTACACTTGCATATCAATTCACCCAACTGTGAAGTTTAGATGAACCGTCAACATGTTAACACAGGGTTACAATTCAGCAGCCTGACTGACGTTCGCAGCAGAGCAACATGTTGACTTGTGACCGATGTGGGGAGGGAGAGATTTTATATATATATATATATATATATATATATATATATATATATATACATACACACACACACACACACACACACACACACACACACACACAATGTTCTGCCCTTCTGCAAATATCATTTCAGGTTTTTCATGTTTTTAGAGAAAGTTCAGCAAGTACATTGCTCTTACTGGAGTCTTAGATAAAGGCAAGAAAGCCGGGCCTTGTTTCAAATTGAGAAAATATTCATAGTACTGATTGATACTGTGAGAAAGGGGGGAAAGGGGGAGGGGGATAAATAAATAAATAAAACACTTCATATGATTTTACACAAACACTTTGTGCCAGCGTGGCTTTGCTATTTTAGTAGTGTGGCTTGCGAAGAACAAATTGATGATGACCTTTATAAATGGATATCCTACTATGAACCACAAAAGCAGATTCGTGTTGGAGCATAGATTCTCAAACACGAGAAGAACTGTTTACAAAAGTCCCAAACAGAGCATATTTCACATACAATGCAATTCAATGTGCTTCAGCTGCCCAACCCCAAGGC
Organism: Tenualosa thibaudeaui; assembly: GCA_027481765.1. Lineage (NCBI taxonomy): Eukaryota > Metazoa > Chordata > Actinopteri > Clupeiformes > Clupeidae > Tenualosa > Tenualosa thibaudeaui. The sequence continues at coordinate 12,819,234 of JAIFZK010000008.1, read as the reverse complement.
CGCATTGGGCTGTGGCCCAGATTGGGCATCCAGAATTGGTGTAGCTAGTGTCACAGGACGTTGCTGGGGCCCATCAGATAAAGGCTCCTTTCAGCCAACAACACACTCCCTACAGCCCCACAGAGACACTGCAGTCCAATTTTGGAGCAACACAAAACATTGTGCCAGCACTGGAGGACAGTTCTACTTGGCCCATGGAAAGAATTATACTGATAGCAATCCAGAGCAGCCAAGAAGACAGAGAAGAGGGTAGAGTACAAACCAGTGATACCCAACACAGCAGAGGAGAAAAGGAGAGAGAGTGTAAATGAGCTACGTTTAATATAGACTACGGAAGAGAGGAGCTAAGAGAGCGTAGGAAAAAAGTCACAACTTGGAACTTAAGAATCGAGTAAGTCAGAAACAGAGAGAAAACAAATGCAGATAGCCAAATTGGAGAGCGATCAAAAGTGAAGTCTACAACTTCTCTACGACTTGAGACTGCGTAGTGGAGCTGATAAGCTGACACAATGAGAAGTACTATACATTTTATGATTAAAGCATGGAATTTTGTCCCATGTTTCTACACTCCTTGAAGTTTCTTTTCAGACGTGGAGGCGCTTCAGAGTCGACCTATGGAATCAGATATTTGCTGTATAATATTCTAAATATATCTTTGAGGAGAAAAATATTCAAGTCATTCGAGAATTCTACTATGAAGATCAATAGCTGTAATTCAAACTGGTGCTTGAGTTCATTCTTGCAAAATTGAACGGAGCCTTTAATTGTCAACATTCTATTCACAAGTAAACGATTCAAGGGTTTTTTTTTTTTTTTTTTTTTAAGTCATGTAGCCTATATAGAAATGCTAGGAATATGTAGTCTGTCAGTCTAGATCCCCATATGCATGTGATATTCTCCAAAGTAAGATTTTCTCTCCAAAAAAAGAGTAATGTCATTCTGGTTTCAGCCATCTCTAGGCCTACGCATTTATTCGGGCGGTCACTAAAGAGGATACAGATACATCTGGAAGTGACACCCAAATCTCAGGTTTGTCTTGGTTCCCTAGGAACAAGGCCAAACGACCTACAATGTGTGTCTACAAGTAATCTACACATACTTTTACAACTGCGCAAATGAAAACCCCCAACCTTCTCCTCTGCTTTCTCTGGCTCATGTGTGGACACAGATTTTTTTTTCAACCCGCAAGAAAAAAACAGGTACGTTGCCGTGTGGACGGCCTCTGAGTGTTCATTTATTAGGGTTCTGACAATGACAAAAGGGCTATCTGAGGCAGGAATGACACATTGTTGACCTAATTAGGCTACAGATGGAAGAGCTTACTGCTCAGCAGTTAATCTCTACCAAGGCAAGGATGAGCTTGACCTCCCTGCCAGATGTTGCTTATCCACTAGTGTGTCAGAACCAAAACCTGTACCAACTGGCAGCATAAAAACTGGCTCCATAAAAAAAAAGTTTAAAAAGTTCATCAAGTGTGTGATCTGAACAGACAGCGCTCAAATTACAGACAGTCCCATATTACGTCATGTATAAGAGTACAAGGAAAGACAGAAAGAGAGGCTGCGGTATACAGTACAGATCGAGTCTAATGGATATGCAATCTATAACAGAGTGCAGATTCAGGCAAAATAGACTGGCAGGCAAAGAACAGACAGCAGACTAGGCCTCCGAGACCGAATGGAGCCCAAAACAAAAGCAGAGATGTGGGCTGGGAAAATTAGCAGATATGCATGAATATGGTAAATGGCTATAACTGATGTAGTTTGATGACTGCTTTGAACTCTAACAGCAGCCATCACCTTGACTACATTTAACTATGACTCAGACCTAGAAAACACATTGTTAATGAGAGCAGACGTACGGAGACACAGCTGTTGTCACTCACAAAGGGAGGCAGATGAACATGGGCATGAACGCACACAAGCGTGTGTGTTCACACACAGACTTTGGAAGGCATATACAGGCATATACACACATGCCCACACAGATCAGACAGATAAAACACCTTCCTGAAGTCGGACAGCAAACAAGAGAGAAATGACAATAAAAAGGCCTAGGGGTCACATCACAGTCACTAATGACAGCGGCGCTTAACTGATTAAGCCTTGCTTAAAGTCGCATCAACTTTAACATGAGGCTTAACTTTAACACGTGCTTAAACCTATAATGATGCATGCATCATTTTTTTTTTTTAAATTCATGCCCAAATGTATTCCTAAAACATTCTTCAAAACAGACATAGTAGTTTAGTAAATATGTGAATTAATGCTTGGTCAGCTCTCCATCCTCAACTGAGATTCCTGTTTGCGAGAATAATGGAACTGAACTCTCTCTAAGACTTATCGAAATTAACAAGGATTTGCTGTTAGCTGGCTTAATGGAATACCCTACTAGTCTGAAGTTGAGCTATGTTAAGAAATGATCAGGGTAAGCCTACGCACGCACGCACGGCCACCTTGTGATGGACAAAAGCACCATGGTTATTGACTCTGTACTAGAGGCCTGCAACGGGATGGGACGCCCACGGGAACTGCGGGGATAGAAACTTGCGGGAGCAGGACAAACAAACAAACAAACAAATACATTTTTGCTGTGTCAGAATATCCCAAAACAAACAAAACTGCTGATTTACATCACACACACCCACCTGAGCCAGATCCAGAGGTGGTCATGTCGTAGATGAGGTCCTTGAGGGTTGTCCCCACAGTAATGTAGGGGTGGTCCATGGAGGGGTCCTCCTCATTGGGCACGCGGTGGTGGATGACTGAGCGGCTGTGGCAGAAGTAGAAGATGGTCACCAGCACGAAGCACAGCACACAGATTGGCACCGCGATCACTGCCGCCAGACCCACTGGACCCAGAGTGTGGGGCTTCATCGTTGGAACTGAGAAAGAAAGAGTGAGTGAGAGTGAGTGAAAGTGTGAAAGAGTGTGCGAGAGAGTGAGTGAAAGAGTGTGTGAGAGAGAGAGAGAGAGAAAGAGAGAGCGCGAGAGGTTGAATATCTCTGACCAGTGTTCTATTCATGTGCGAATTCACTGAAACACAATTAATTGGAACTGATTGTTTATCTGTTCGGCACCAAGTTAATGCTATTCTGAACTGTAACCAACCATAGAACATGACTAAGCTAACAAGCAGACTTTGCAACAATCATAGGAACTGTTGCCAAGCAAACAAGCTTGTCAGTAATGTCAGTAACTGTAGAAAGTAGTACAACAAACTGAAGAAGTTGGCTTCTTTTAACTTCACCTCATGCTTTATATACAGCTACTGTAAGCATTAGTGGCAGCTGGAGGATAACAAGTATGATAACAGTTTTCCCAAGAGTGAGGAGAAGGTGCTATGGAGAGGCTGCATTTAGCATCTATTAGATTATTAGATCTCTTAGTGGTATTTTACAGAAGCCCCCACCACCAGCAAATAAATAAATAAATAAATGTATTACACCCCCCCCCCCATTAAAACACCTTTTTAGGCGTGCATTTCTTTATCTTACATACCACATTATTACTGTTATCTAGTTCATTTTCTCTGCTTCTGTGATCTTAATGTTTTGTTTTTTTTTTAATTGCTGTCAATCATGTTTATGCTTTTTTTTTCCTTGCCTATTTGTAAACTTTTTTATATTTGCTTTCCTACTCATGATATCTCTGTTGTCATCTTGAACAAACAAAATCGAAATAATGTTTTTTTTCTATTTATCATTTTGTATCTTAATTTTATTCATCTTTGTTGCCACCCTGCACAAATATGAATGAATATAAAAATAAATAAGTAAACAATGGAAGAAACTGATACGAATATATAAATAAAATTGACTGAAGGAAGGTTGTGGTAATTTGAAGATCGAGGGCAATGTAAAAAATGAAGGTTGTTCTGCAGGTCCCTCTGGCCAGGTTGGAGTTCATTACCAATCCACCAAAATCCAGGAAGCAAACAACCGCTAATCCAGCATGGGACAAACATTACATCATTGACAACCAACGAATAACGGTCCATGTTTAAAACTATGGAGGTTGTAATACTTCAATTTAACTTCAAGTCTCCAGCTGGTTCCAACCCTGCAATGCATGGTCAATCACTTGTTGAAAGTTACAACACTCAACTTCCTAGTTTCATAACTTATTTTTAAAACAAGATCAAAAGTGACAAGATGGATGACAATAATTTATATTGGATTCAATAACTCTGCTCATGGGTGTATGCCTTGCAAAATAAAACAAAAAAAAATCCAAGAATTTGTAGCCTTACATTGTAAAGCTAAGTAACTTGAACTGCACAGCCAGTGAACCCTTGGTCACATGGGTGACAAACACAAATGCGTGGCAACAAGTTACCATTCATTTTCAATGACAGCCGGCAATGGGAGCCGATTTGGCCACATGTTGCCAGGTGGGGAAAAAATAAAAAAGCTGCCTATTTTATGCAAAGGTTGGGCAACAAATCCTGGCGAATTTTCATAATAGCCAAGTGAAAGCATACATGACAAGGTACTTTGAAACTGAACCTGATCAGAGCTAACGCAACAATGCAACCAGAAAATACATCTGCGGGTATATACGATATATCTACCAGCCACCTACTTGTGTTAGCAAGTTAGCAACCAACTACCAACGAATCACTCCCTGTTTATGAGCTTGCAATGCCTCCTCAGCTACAAGTGTTGACTGCTCAAATCGCCTAGTCGCCAGTACATGCGACTAAGGTCACACACAGGGAGGCTTTTTTGTACGCTTAACGGTCCCTGAAACAAGGGGTCCCAGATTATTTGAGTGTGAATCTCTAAATAATGAACACATCATATGGCGTCAGTGAGGGTGGCATTCCCATCAAAACAGTCTGAGAGAAGCACACTATAGGTCATCTGGAGGTCATACAGCCACAAGGGGCAGTGGAGGGCCACCTTTTTAAAATCAAATCCATCCACTTTGCTGTACTGGTATGCAAAATCAGAGGCCTGAGGGAAAGGATCCAAACACTTGCAAAAGGAGACATTCAGTGCAAAGTTAGTGAAGTGGAGCATCACCCTTTACACACAGAAGAAAAGAGCATTCAGGCTACTTGTCCGTCAGGCATAGTGCGAGAATAGGCTTCTGAGGGGGATTTCAGGGCAATTTGGAGTGAGCTTTCAGCTTGCAGCACTTTGAATGGAGCATGATGGTGTGCGTGTGTGTGTGTGTGTGTGAAGTGTGAATTAAGAACTAACAGGGGGTGGGTTTAACAGTAACACACTGATGGTTAATAAGCTCTGTCCGCGTAGTGTGCAAAAAGGCAGAGATCATCAATGTTGAGTTCTCTCTCTTTTGGGAGGCCAGCCATGATGACTGACTGATGACTGTTTACTGACTAGAGGAATTCATATAATATTTAACTTTAGAAAGTTGAGGAGCTGGACTCACTAGGATTTGTGTTTATTTGCATAATAGGCTAATCAATTAGTCTCAATTCAAAAGATGAATAATGAGTTTGCCTGAAAGGCCAAAGACTGGAGAACTGTCAACTTGAGTCTTGAGAGACCCTCATCTGATGACTATTTTTGAAGAACCATCAGGAAAAGAACAAAAGAAAAGAAATTCATAAAAAAAAAAAAAATCATATGTAAATGTGAGAGTGTATATAAATATGTGTAATGTAATATACATACATATGCATGCATACACACTATCTATATTATATATATATATATATATATATATATATATATAGAAAAAATAAAACCTCACTGCACTGCAGTCCCAGAAATAGCAGTCTTTTGATGGAGGGGGTTGTGGTCCAGTTCAGCACGAGGCCAAGCATGATTGATGCCATTAGCCATGTGGCAATACAGATGACAAACAACAACTATTCCATTGCACAGGGCAGGTAATAACTAACGCAGAGCTAAGCTACTCATATGCAACCTGTCTGTCAGGAGAAAGGACTCCTCTTTGTCTCCATCACTCCCCCTCTCTTTCATTCTTTGCGTAAGAGATATCAGTACATGTGGTTGACAGAGAGAGTGAGTCTGGTTGGCTGTGCAAGAGTGTGCGTGGGTGTTGGTTTGTGTTCATAATCTTCCAAGGTTTTGGACTGTTACAAGCTCCACCTCTGGTTGACATCTCTATTGCTCTCCCTCTCTAACCGGCAGGATTCTCACAGTAGATGGGAGGCGTGAGGCTGACGTTGACTGACTGATCTCAACAAACACAGGGCACCATGAGAAGGCGCACACTCAATACAAGCAACATAAGGCTAAATCAATTCCATGCAGAGCAGCCCTGCGCCGCTAGCAAAACCACATTAGGCAACCAAATACAACAACATTCCCTGTACAGTTAGTCTGGGAGAACTTTATTTGGAAATTCCTCCGAGGAGCCAAAAAGACAAGGCAATTTCATCTGATACAAAAACATTGTGTTTGTGAGACGCACCATTCAATCTACCAAGCTAATGTCTGAAATCCCCATGCTGGCCTGGGGGAAATAAGTGGCACAGGGAGACAGAAAGAATGGGGAAAACTAGAGAAGAGACAAACCAAGAGAAAAGAAGTAGAGATCCTGCAGTTTTCTGTGGTCTTTATATTAAGGGTGGGAATCAAGAGCCGCGTATCAAGTAGATCCAAGAATCTAATGTTCCAATCTACTGGAATCAAAGGCCTCTGACCTTACCTGTTCCCCTCATCAATGCCGGCATGGTTTTGCGATCACGGGTAATGGGACTGATAAGCAGGATCATCAATGGTATCAATTTGAATAAAATCTCATCAATTCCCACCCCTTTCATTTTAGCCTTGCTAGGTCTGACCAGCACAGCTCATGACACTCCTGTCATGCTGGCTCTGTGGCTTTAATTTCATGGCCTTTGATGAACTGTAGCAATGGTGGAGCAGTGTCAACAGAGCCACCCCAAGAGTAAAAAAAAAAAATTTAATTTAGAGGACTGGCCTTTGTAAGGTCCGTAGCGCTGCTGCTTCAGGTCTTATCTTGGCTACTAACGTTAATTGTTGCGGCATATAGCATATAACCTACCAACGCGACGTTAACTTTGATTAGCCGGCGTAGCCTCCCTCTCTCAGTGGACATCCACGACCCTTCAGTTTGCGCCAGTTGTAGGCTAGTAGTAACATAACATGGAACATGTTGACTTCTAACCATGGAGGTATTATAAGAACTGGAGAAAGAAAGTCCCGTCCCCATTCATTTTAATGTGAAATGCTAGGCTAATGAATTCAGCCAAAACAACACATCTTTCAGTTTTCAAAATAGCATTTCATGGGGCTCATTTTCTGCACCATTTAATTTAGGTCCCATGTTACTAATGGCGGTAAGCTACGTCATGGATGGGCATTGGACGTTCTCGCAGAGGGGAAAAATCCGTGCACACACGACGGAGGTCGTGCACATCACTGAACTCGTGCATGAGCTGAAAGGTCCCACCAATCAGCACCGGGAAAATGTTGACAAGGAAGTACCTTGCAAATGGGCTGAAGCTAATCAGGCAAATCTTGACCCCCTGCTTCTAACACCGACAATATTTGATCACCGTTGTAGTCGTTAATAATACTGTGATCGTCTCATTTCTCTAAGCCCACTAGAGCCTAAAACTAACACACACATATGATTTGTAACGGTTAAGTTTACAACACTGTCCACCTTCAATTTTTTTTTTTTTTTTTACAAAAATTGAAAATAAATAAAGAAGTACATAAATAAATACACCAAAAACACAACTAAACACACACCTCTTTAGCTTGGCTTACTGTGGGTTTACCTCTTTTTTGTCTTCTTTCCCTTCTTCCCCGTTTGCCTTTTCATTGCTGTCTGCAGTATGCTCTACTACTAATTTATAAGTGTCCTTCGTGTCTGTTTATGATCTTATGAATGTTTGCTTTTACTCTATTTGTTCTATTTGCTCTATTTGTGTCCATGGCTATAAATAAAATTTATAGTAGTAGTAGTCAGTGTAATAGTAGTAGTTGTTGTTAATAATGATAAATAAATAAATAATTCGTCAAAATGAGATTAGGACAAATTAATGAAGAACTAAGTATGACTTGACAATTACATCCCAGTCCACCCACCTCCCCGAAATCGGGATCAATATAGATAAGATTTGTCAATATTAATAATAATGCATCATATTAGGCCTACACAAATAATTACAAAGCTCATTTCAGGGACACAGATTTTGTTCCTTTTGATCGTCATTGTGAAGAATTGCAAAAAGAAATTTTGAATACTGAATGTGTTAAGCAGAAGCCTGCACTGTCTTTTTTTCTAACAACAAAATGTATTTGTTTTACATTCAGCAGTAGATAACAAGCATAAGAAACTGTGCATTATTCCTGATATCTGCTACTTCTTCTGTAAAATTAATTAATGCATAATAATCGTAACAATCATATAATATAGATTATTTGTCAGACAATAATCATGCCATGAAAACCTGTAATCGTTTCATCCCTATTTGAACATCAACAGTTCGAAAATATTCATCAGCAACATAGAGTGGTAGGTTTGTTATCCATCGGTGTGTGTGTGTGTGTGTGTGTGTGTGTGTGTGTGTACACGCTTTAGACCGGCTTTATTATGAAACTGGGTTGCCATTACACACGTCTAAATATGTCATTGACTGTAAACAACAGATTATCAGCCATCTATCTGTGTAAAACCATCTGTGCCTGAGGGACTATTGGACTTAAGGGCAGGTCTGATGGGGAAGTTGTGGTTCTTGTTTCAGAGGTCTCAATATTAATGTGTGTGTGTGTGCCCTCACACACACACACACACACACACACACACACACACACACAGTCTCAAGGGGAACACCGAGGTTGGGATTCCTGTTACACAGATCCAAATATCACTGACCACAGACCATCATTGTACAACATGTTTATATGTGCGTATAAGATTCAGACACGGAGGTTGATATGCTTATTGCATTGTAATTCTAAAGCAAATGAGTGTGAGTGTAAGTGTGAGTGTGCATCTCAGACTTACGGGGAACGGTGAGGTTCTTGTTACAGAGGTCCGTGTTGCAGCACATGGGGTAAACACCCGAGTCGTCCTTGGTGGAGGGGGCACACACAAAGGGCCGGTCGCGCGGGATGAGCTCATTGTCGCGCAGGCAAAAGCTCTGCTTCTTGGTCACCTGGTTGCCCGACTTGGTGATGGAGGCATAGCACAGGCCATCCGTGTAGCAGGTGGAGTTGGGGCAACGCTGGCAGTAGCATTGCAAGGCTACAGAAAAAAATGTGCACAAACACACACACACAGACAGGATTTTAGTCATTATTAGGGCTTCTTTGGGGAAAAAAAAAAAGTACTTTCAAAATTACACCCACACAATGACTGTTTGTCTGTAATGCACAAATAGAAATGATCGAACTGATGAATCATCCTTAAAATACACAGAATGGAACAAGAATGATTTACTTGGACCATTTTATCTAGGAATGTGCGCTTGAGGCATCTACTTTTTTTATGAGGGAGCAAACACATTACTAGAGTGCCATGAAAAAAAGTAACATTTTTACAGTGTACTGAGTGCATGTGCGCACGCAACAACATAGACAATTCCCTGGACACCAATCCAAATACTAATCTACATCTACACTAATCCACACGTACACTAGCACATTTTCCAATGACTTCTGATTATTTCAAACAAATGTACCAAAGGTTTAATGAATGACTCCCTCGTTACTCAAACAAAGTTGTGCATTACTATAAAAGTGAGTAGTGTCCGGGGAACAGGGTGCGTCCTGCAGCCAAAAAACGGTTCCTGGAACATTTGGAGGACTGTCTAGTCACACAGTCATGCTCACAGACTGTGTGTGTGTGTCTGTATTTGTCTGGCTTTCTTTTATGAAGGGGGGTTACTGTGAGAGGAGGCAAGAACACAGACCGGAGTGAACCACTTGGCGACTTCCTCGTGTCTGGAAGATGGGACATATTTTCTGTCATCTACACTGAGATGTTGAGTCACATCAAGCTGTCTGTCCGTCTGTCTGTGCGTGCGTGCGGATAAGGGATTCAATTCATTAAACAAAGCTGTGTTAAAGTGACCACTAGCAGGAGTAAGCACACTGCCGTCTAGGTGGGAGGCTGGCTGGTCAGCCAGTGGCAGCTACATGTCACTGAAGAAGCCCCTTTGGGCTTGAACAGGACGGCACTGCTAATTGTGCCTGTCTGGAAAAAAATGTCTGGGCCCAGACTAAAAATGAAAAGGGCTTGTTATGTTCGACAACCATACCCAGACGGTGTCCTGTAACACCCCATCAGTCCATTCAACAGATGCTTGTACTAATCACAACCAGAAAAGCTCAACTTAATGAAGGTCGAAGGCAAGAACCTTCGGCTTTACAGAACACTGATTTTTTTAGCTACTTTTAAAACTTTCACTATATGATAGACAGATTCTCTCTCACACACACACCCTGTAATCCCTATTCACCCACACAGACAGGAAAGCACTTGCATAACCCTATGGTCACACGTACCGACAAGGCGATTTGAGCAGATAACACTTGTGGCTGAGGAAGCGTAGCAGCTCATAAACAGGCAGTGATTCGTTGATAGTTAGTTGCGAACTTGCTAATGCAAGTAGGTGACTGGTAGATGTATCGTATATCACCACAGATGTATTTTCTGGTTACAAAATCTATGTTTTCAGATTTAACAGTCAACACTTCTCATCTCCTTTTACAAAATCATAAATTCCAAACTTTCAGTTTAAAACAGAAATAGTGATTGTTACGTTACCTCCGCCATTTTGAATTTTTTTGGTCAAAGTTCACTTTCAAAGCACCTTGTCACGCATACCTTCACTCAGATTGCCTATAATGAAAAATCGCCTAGATTTGTCACCCAATATTTGCATAAAATAGACAGCTTTTCTATTTTTGTCCCGCCCACCTGGCGATGGTGAAGCCAAATCACCTCCACTTGCCACCCATCATTGAAAATGAATGGTCGCCACGCATCTGTGTTTGTTGCCCGTGTGACCAAGGGGTAATGTCTCCCTCTTTTTTCCTAACACACACACACACACACACACACACACACACACACACACACACACACACACACACACACACACACACACACACACACACACACACACACACACACACACACACACACACACACACACACACACACACACACACACACACAGAACTCCATGCTCTCTGAGAGGGATGTTTTTGTCTGGCTTCTGCTGGTTGGCGTGGTAACCATCACAGCACGAGGACACATGATGTGGGCAAAGAGGAGTCCATCAAACCACTGATGAGAGAGAGAGAGAGAGGGGAGAAAAAGGGAGACAGAGTAAAAAAGGAGACGAGAGGACAACAGGAGGATGGGGAGAAGAGAAGCTGCAAATAATTTTAAAGTGGTGGTATGCTTTGAGACAGCTTTCAGTCACCAGGGCTACATTATACAACATACACACACACACACACACACACACGCACGCACACAAAGACTGACTCCAGAAACTCAGAAATAGCTGGCAAAAACAGCTGGACAAAGAAAGCCAGACAGAATGATGTAAAGACTAGAAATCCAGAGCAACCCAGAGTGCAAGAGCAACAGCAAACACAGGGAAGAGAGGGTGGTGGGAGATTAAACATTAAACATGGACAGAAAGAAAGAGACACACACACACAGGAGATAGACCGGGGGGGGGGGGGGGTCACAAAATACCTCTGCTCAGAGAGAGGATTACAAGGCCCGAATACCATAGCCTGAATTCTTGATTGGTGTGCCTGTGTGTGTGTATGTGTGAGAGAGAGAGAGAGAGAGAGACAGTTGTGGGCTCTTATACTCTGGAGCAGAAGTATCTCCAACTGGCTACAGACATCGGTGAGACTAGTGTGTAGAGCAGCCAAACTCAGTCACGGTCTACTGTAGACAGTCTCCTCTGCCCATGTAAACAAACCATTTCACAATGCACACTCCCTTCCCCATGGACAACCCACTGGGGTGGTGTGTGTGTGTGTGTGTGTGTCTTAGGGTGAATCCAGCAAGAGCAGGAGTGTGCTTGCCTCTGTTTTTCTTGGAAGATCGGAGAGAACAGGGTCAGGAGAGTGTGTGTGTGTTTGTCTCCTTGGTTGGGAGCTGACCATCCAGTTCCTATGAAGTTTTTTTTGGTGAAGTAGAGAGGAGAGTTGCTGGGGAGAGTCTTTCAGGAATAGCTGCTCGCTATCCTGTGTGCGTGCTCATGACGCTCATCTCACACACACACACACACACACACACACACACACACACACACACACACACACACACACACACACACACACACACACACACACACACACACACACACACACACACACACACACACACACACACACACGAAAATCCTCACAGCTTTAGGCTTTGAATTTCTTTGTCTGGCTAGTTGGCAGTGTTCTGTCTGTGAACATGTTCCATTCGTGTGTGTGTGTGTGTGTGTGTGTGTATGTGTGAGCGTGAGCGAGCTGTGTGTCGAACAGGTTCCGACATGCCTGGATGAGAAGTGTATGGCAACGACTGCAACTATAGCATTGCTGACCCTGAATCATCAGAGACACTAAGAATAGTCACATCACTGCAATCAGCACAGTTCATCTGTCTGCTGTCTGAGGTGGAGGACAGCTGCATACCTGCGTCCCTGTGGGTGGCTCTGTGTATCTGGAGTGACAGACATCTTTTAGACATCTTTCAAGCACGCGCACAGACAGAGTTTGTTTGGGCACCGAGTTTGTTCAGATAGCATTCAATGCTGAAGGGGATAGGGCCAAAAACATTAGATATTTATCTACTGGTTGGGTATTCCACAGCATACTCTTTGGGACACCAAATAATGGTTCATCTGAAGGACCGTGTGTGTGTGTGTCTGTGGAATGACTGGGTGTGCCAAAGTACAAATATACTCGTCACAAATTTCAGACATAAGACCCTACGATCCTCTCGTCCACCCCACCCAAACAAAGACAGACGAACACCCCACACACACAAATCTCATTCTGTCTGATAACATGTCTGGCTGGATGACTCCAGGGGTGTGCAACCATGGGAGAATGAGAACAGACTGAGCCCTTCGGTTTTCAGTAGGCTAAAATACACAACAGTTTCATATATGGGTAAAAACAACTAGATTAGAAAGACAAAAGCAGTGGATTTGCTGAAACAACAACAGAGCATTCCTTCTTGCTCAGACAGAGACTCATACAATCACCACGGGTATGGTAAACAGAATAAAATAATAAAATAAAAATCTATTCAACCACCTATGACTATATGTAGATTATGTACACACCCACATCTTAAGCAGATCATCTAGCCTATAAATCTTCTCCACCCCCCTTCACCCTCTGCTGCTGTGAAAAAAACAAAGTTAACAGCAACTGCAATGTGTGTGTGTGTGTGTGTGTGTGCGCGCGTGTGTCTGTCTGTCACTGTATAGTGCGGCTTTATGAGGACAAGCACAGCCATAAACCAGACACTGGCCTGGCTACTATTCCAGCTCCGCGACTGGCTGAATGGGAGCTCTGATTTTTAAAGACATACGCCGCTCATTTGCGGCAAAGGGAGCGATCAAGGTCACAGAAAAGATTTGGATTCACCGAATGGCTCCCACAGCCAAATTAATATTTGCCAAAGGCAGCAACTGATGCTAGCTAAATAAATAACTTAATTAGTTAATAAAACAAATACATTAAATAAATACGATAGACAGACAATTGCTAATTGCTGCATCACTAGTTAGAAAGAACAGTAATTGTGATTATTTCCAGCTACAGCAATGCCTAAGCATGATAAGAATTAAGTGATGAAATGCACAAAGATCTCATGTCACCTGCTCCTTACCTCTCCCTCCCACATGCATGCACTCACACGCACACAGACAAACTCTCTCTGCACCCCCTTTTGCACATTCTCAGATGCTTTTTTGCAGGAGATCGCCTTCAACCTCTTTCCTTTTTAAAAGATAAACCTGAGGGCAAATGGCATTTATTTATGTTATTTGTTGTGTTTATTGTGTTTCATATTTTTTAATTAGAAGCCAGCAAATCAGAGCTTTGATCCAACAATTGGAGATAATTCCATCAGGAATTATAGCCAGTTGCTTGGTCATTTTAACAGGCCGTTCATGTTGCCTAAGACACTATTGACATTGCTGTTTGCCGATTACTCAGAAAAAAAAACCCAACAAAAACACATATATGCCCAAGAAACACTAGCCTAGAATACACGCACACGCACACACGCATACACACATGCACACACACACACATGTGATCAGTCAGTTACATCATCGTTACAGTGGCCTCCTCCTGCCTGTACCATATAGTCTGGTGACCGTGCAGGCTTGGAGTGTGAGTTAGTGTACAAGTTTTAATTTTTCTTGAGTGTGTTTTTTTTATTTTTTGTTTGCTTTCAAAGCAAGTGTACTTTTGCCTCATAAAGTGTGGCATGCTTAGTAAACACAGTGTGTGTTTGTCCAGGTCCAAGCAGTGCAGTGTGCTGCACATCCACTCTGCCCGAAGGGCAAGGTTATGCCAACTACTGACGAGCTGCGCCCTAGGAAACAGCCCTCATCGGCGCAATGGCCAGAGCCGCAATGGCTGTGCACAGAAGCACACTTTTCGAGCCCAGTTTTCCCTCCAGCCCATTCACCAGCAAAACGCCGTGTGGAAACCCAACAAATTGGCTCATTAACCACGCATCACACTTGGCTCCTCCTGGTGTGCTACTCATTAGTCTGGTGACATCTCGCCTTCGCTGGCCATCCTCGGTGGAAACTAGCAACTGTGCAACGTTGGCATAAACATGGAACAAAGACCTCCAAAACAGAGCAAAACTAATGCTTACAGTATAAACACAACTCACAGAGAAGGAAAAGGACAACATTAAATAAAACAAACCTTTTATCCTATACCAAGAATGTGTTCAAAGATGGGAGGGCACTATGGCACACGTTGCTAAGGCATCCATACCATAAACCCAGGGACCTGGGTTTGAATCCAACTCAAAGTCATTTCCAGATTGTTTCCCATCTCTCTCTCTCTCCTCTTCTCCTACACTCTCCTACCTCCTTTGTATCAATCTGTACTGTTGTGTCTGAATGAAGGCAAACCGCCCTCCTCCCCCTCCAAATAAGCACCAAACACTTTCACTGGGCCGACCATTACATCTACATTACATGTATGCATTTAGCAGACGCTTTTATCCAAAGCGACTTACAAAAGAGGATAACATTCAAGCTACAACACAATGAAAGGGCCATGCAAGCCATCCAATTATTGCAATTCAATTATCAGATGGCTAATTAAGTTAAGATCTTTCAAAATAAAATCACAGAAAGACAGTTCTTCATATTCCTACCTGACTGAAAACCTAGTCTAAACAAACTATGAAACAAGCCAGAAGAAATTCTCATATTCTCTCTCATTCTCTCTCCAATTCCTTGCCTTGCAGAGGGTCAATACACAGCACCAGCTGAGTGTGTGTGTGTGTGTGTGTATTCTCTTGAGGGCTGATGCAGAAGCAGCATCTGCCATTAAAGAGCGTGAAGGCCCCTCCCCTTCAGTGGTGTGTGGAGCTGTGACGTCTGCGTAGACCCGCTGCATCATTCATTGCCACGCCGTCGTCAACCCCATCAGTGTGCAGTTTTCAGGGGGTTGCTACCGTATCCAGGCAACAGGGAACAATGCCTTGCTGTCAGCCAACGCTATAGGGTTAAATGGATTTGCTTTTTGTATTCCCCTGAGAGGCCTCAAGACACACACACACACACACACACACACACACACACACACACACACACACACACACACACACACACACACACACACACACACACACACACACACACACACACACACACACACACACACACACACACACACACACACACACACACACACACACACACACACACACACAAAAGAGATGCTCTGATAACATGCGTTAAAAGCGAGGCGCATGTAATCTCAGGGTTACATTAAGGTTCCATGTACAGTAGAGCTCTACGGCCAGGATTAAGATCCAATCCCATTTACTAAAACGGATGCAAAACGCAGGCATAAACATCACCAGACCCTGGATAAACTCACACACACTCTCTCCCTTTTAATGCAAAATATGTCTGGGTGGCCTCAAAGGCACTATTCATAGGCAATTTTCTCCAAGGCATGCAGACAGAGCAAGCAGGCGAAACACATCTCATCAATCACCTCAAAGGGACTCAGAGAATGGGAGTGCTCAAGGAGCAGATGGTCGTTTAAAAATCGTGGGTGACGGAGGAAGTGCGTGCAGCTCTGGAGGACGGGCCATGTTTAAACACCTAGTCCATACAGGACCTGAGCTGGAGCCGCCCTGGATTGGGATTGGCATGGGTGGATGCAGGAGAAAAGCAGACTAAGCTGTTAAACCCAATTTATGGTCATGCGTCATTTTGTGCAGAGAGCCTGCGTCACCGTGAGCCCCCTCTGCAGAGCGTCTGCGTTGACTGACGTACACCTCCAAAATTTTGTAGCTACACGTCGAACCGACACAGACGCCAAGGGCTGTGATTGGTCGGGTTCGTCCACTTGCGTCGTGTTTGCTGGTAGTCTATATTTCAGCAGCCAACTGTAGCAACATGTTAGTCCACAGTAAAGGCTTTGTAAATAATTTAAAACATTGGTTTTGAATTCAGTGTCAGGATTTCCCAATTGTACTGTGTCTATCTTTCAATAATATTTTTAAATCCGTGCTTTGTCAGCAGGCTATAGGCTACATTGTAGGCAGAGAAGTTTGAGAAGTTTGCTAGCTAACAGAATATAAACTGACTACCTAGAAACCAGTAAATAGTTCACCGAGGTTATTGAAATATACAGTGTCTCTTAACAGTAATGTTACCAAAAGCAAAGCGTGACAAAGGAACTTGCTAAACTGAATTGGTGAATTGCTTAGCAGAGCATACAACCTCGGTGCGGAACCATGACAGAAAAACAATGGCGACAAGGAACGCAGTGCCCTGTGCGTCAAGGCAACGCAGAACCATAATTTGGCCTGTATACAGTATCAAGCCTCATAAGGCTAAATTATGCAGTGCTGCCACCGCTGGCACTACCCCTGACAGGAACAAATAGGATCTTATGTATTCAATCAACAACAAGGCAACACATGAGGAACAGCTTCAGGACTGGCACACACCAGAACACATGACTCATATGGCACAAATCTGACACACACACACACACACACACACACAAAAAAAAAAAAAAAAAAAAACCACACACACACACACAGAGGCCAGAAAAAGACGGAAAAACTGAGATCACACCCAAACAAACCAACTTGTATGGCCGCTTCCAAATTTCTGCACAGCAGTAACTAACAGCAATGAAACATCCAAGCCCAAAGGATTTATAGTGACAGTGGACCAATGTGTCCTGATGCAACTGGCAGTCACAAAACCACACTCAAGTAAAGGCTTGACATTCACAAAAAAGGCTTTGCAATATAAATACTAGAAGGCCAATCCACAGAGCTTTTCCTCTGTCAGGAATGGCCCGTTAACATACATATAATCAACTGCTTTCACATCACACCCCAAAGCCCACGTGCATTTCTCTGCCTCGGGCGTTCTGCTCTCTGAAACACAATGCCAACCAGCCAGCAACTGACGGAAATGGATGCAGACCTCTAAATTACCCCAGGCACTGTCTGCAGACTGGAGAACACAGCCTACTAATTAGGTGCTTCGGACAAGCGCTCTGCACTCGCTCTAAGTTTCTGGCAAGGGCGTGTGATTGTGCTGTGACTGCTCACATCTCACAGTGCTTCGACAGGCAGAACAACTCCTTCCCCCAAGTTTCTACTCCGAGAAAGGGAGGGGGAGAGAGAGGTGTATATTGCAGTCTTCTCTATGGATTTCGGCAGGTAAGGAGAAGGAAGTCTGGCATCAGACTTGAGACAACAGGGCCTTTGTGAAACTCTCAACCTGGACTGGTGAACTATTACACCTGGATAAGAAAGCTCCTAAGAGTCATTACATAGAGACAATTCTGTGTACTACTTTTGCATTCAGCCTAGTGTAATTGGCACTATTGTAGTTCTTGGTCGATTACAGGGAAATGTAAACATCTCACATCATTTCACCTCCCAGACCCCCCAAATGCACCTACATTGGCACTCTTATCAGACACCCCTCAGTGGCACAGGCTATCACAGAATCTTTAGGAGACTTGAATTTGTATCATCACTTGTGTGTGCTGTTGACTGGAGCCCCATTAAAAATAAAGTGCAGATGTGGAATGAAATCTACCTTCACTTGCAAAAGCATCTTGTGCCATTGGGAACATGGACACCATCACTCTTTTGGCAATCAGCAGGCCTAGCCTGGCCTACCCCACCCAATGCTTCACAAACTAGGCAATTCCTCAGTCTCTGTTTGCCATCTCACACGCACACACACACACACACACTATGTGAACTTCTCTAATAGAAACAAATGCCAATTTGCTGCAACCCCTGAGCTTCTTGTCCTGCTGTATCTGCACTGATGCCACCCTTTTCAAAAGGGCAATCACCAAATCAACAATTTTTGAACAGCTGTAAGTCAGAATTTGCATCTCAGATATTGTATCTGTGTGTGTGTGTGTGTCCGTCCGTCCGTCTTTACAGAGTATTCCACACAATGCCACATCAGCATGCAAAACTGCATGGCCAATCCTTTTAAGTCCTGGCAAACAAACAAACAAAAATAACTGGGCCCATTCCTCAGCTGAGGATGGGGAGGAGGAAAGAAGGAGAAATTAATAAATAAGTCAGTGATCGGCATGCTGATAACCACGTCTTATATATGTGATCACTACAGAGTTCAGACTCCTTCAGTTCCTTACTGATCACATGCTGGACACAACTTCCTCTTAGTGGGGGCTTGCATTCAAAATAAGATCTTCACAAAAAACTGCTCCTTCTTTTTTTTGTAAGTGCTGGCATTCTGCCTAGTGTGTGATAAACATCCCTAGGGGGAAACACACACATACACCTTTGTAATGACTGTAGGTAAGGACTCTGCTGGATGAAGGCATCTGCCAAATTGGACTGATTTGCACACGCGCACACGCACACGCGCACGCACACACGCACACACACACACACAATGTGAAAATCCCTTTTCTTTCTGTTCACAAACTCTTCTCATAATGTGTTCTTTTCATAATGCCATTTCACGCTCTCTGTAGGTCTGCTGTGATAAAAGACTTGCATGATGGAAGGCTCAGAGTCAAAAAAACAAAACAAAAAAAAACTGAACTGCGGTGGTGGCAGACATAGGTGCCAGATCAGTACCCAAGGATGGAGGCACACTGTGAGCGACTCGCCCGTCAGCTGCGACACAGTGACACCCAACTCCTCTGGATCGAACCTTGCCAGAAACATGGGTGTCAATCTCTGTGATTCAGGCAGGTACACACACACACACACACACACACACACACACACCAATCAAGGCACTGAGAGCTCTTTAGCCAGTCAGATATTTATGGGAAATTAACATGCTTACCATCTGGCATGTTCACCAGCGCAGGATGTGTGAAAGCAAAACACAACTCCTGACTGATTTTGAAGAGTAGGTAGGCTACATTTTTAAAAAAAGGTCCTTCTGCAGGCACCAAAATAAAAAAAAAAAATATAGAAACAACATTTTTAAAAATGTAAAGAGCCTACCAAACATAATGCAGTACCAGACGAACCTGCGATTCTTTTTTTTACCTCCAGAGGTCCTTCGGCAGGCACCAAAAATAAAAATAAAATAGAAACAGCATTGTACATGCTCACCAGTCCATGTGGACTGTTTTCAAACGAAAGCATAGGAACCAGCACTGATCATTTTTGCATAATGAACGTGATTTCAGTTTAGGTTTCGTTTAACACGGTCTGCGTTTTTAAACTGCAAGTGCTTGCAACTGCAATTAAGCAATAGAGGGTGTGCCTTCATTCACACCATAATGAGCCATTTAACCAGTGAAGAGACTATGAAGCTGGTATATTAATCTAAAAATGTCCATCTAAAAATAGTATCTCTTAACCTGAGGCACTGAAAAAAAACAAACACAGAAACCACTACATAATAAGGAGGAAAAACAGGGAGCATGTGTGTCAATGCAGGGCTGTGTATGGGACATTAGTAATATCCCACCAGCAACTCTGAAAAGCATATAATCCGCATTTATTGACAGCACCAAATATCTTCAATTAATTGAATTCTGTGCAGCCAAATCTGATTAAGACTAAAGAAGCTTTATTTTTTTACAGCACAGAGAGAAAAAAGGGTATGGGGTTGGGGTGTTAGGCCATTCCTCAAGTACCCACTATTGAGTTGCATCTCAAGAGACGCTGCAAATGAAAAGGATGGAGAATGTTTAATCTGATACCCACCGCACTGCAGAGGGGAAAATAGAGCCAAAGATAACAGCTTCAGATTTCAAGAATCGATGGCAATTGGATTTCACATCCTGGGAGCCCCTGGCTGCAGCCGCTAACGGTCATTGAATTATCCAGCATTCAACAGAGCAGGCCTCTGACTGTGTGCTGACGGTGCAGGGGGGGAAGAGGGTTGAACCTTGCGCCTCTCTCTCTGATTCACACTAGGAGCTGAGGAATCCAGAAATTCCACCAACAGACAAAGACAGCGGGTGGAGGGGAGAACGGACGGTAACTGACGAAAAGAGAAGTGCTCCTCTTGCATTACTTTGGAGCAAGGGCACAAAAAAGTACATCACTCTAGGCTTGCTCAAACTAAAAAATATATATTTATCTGAGCTAGGCCAAACAAAACAATGCATGACTGAGGTAGTTCAATGAAACTATGCACAGGTGGAACACAGGTGGAAATTGTGGAAACGTGAAAAATGTCTGTAGGACTAATAGAACTATTCAGATAAGCTTATGGAATTCTGCATTCTGTTTTTGAGAATGCCAGCAAGGGCATTACAAACATCAAGGGATGGGCTAATATTCTGAATCTTAAGCTTTTCCTTAATCAAACACAATTTAAGAATTAAACATAAAAAACAAGAAATTGGCCTGGATTTCACATCTTATTCTCTGTTTACCATCACAATACGAAGAGACACTTAAAATTGCACGGCCCACCCCTCCTAGGGATAAACACCAAGACGGGATCAGACACAGACAAGAATACAGAGAAGGGGGGACATGGGAGTGTCGGTCTGGAATACAAAAGGGGGGAGATTGCATTAACTGTGTGTGTGTGTGTGTGTGTGTGAGGGGGGTGCACCTCCAGATTAATACCAATACCAATGTCTCTGTCCATCTGCTGGGCCCTGTTGTCTCAACTTTAAACACTGCACTCCGCCACGTGCATAGCCAGATAGCCTGCCAGTATGTTCTAAGGAAAGCAATGGGGGGGTCAGGGGGAGTCTATGTGTCTGTCTGAGGGGGTGGGGGCTTCTGTTACTGACCGATAACGCTGGGATTGCTCCAGCGCTCACCCGCCTCAAACCCCCATAATGAAGGCGGGTGTCGTGATACAGTGGGGGGGCTGATGGGAAAATAGACAAAACAGATGTGGGGGGTGGGGTAGCCCAAGTCACATGTGTGCCTCGCTGAGCTGCGAGTGAACAAACGAACGAGCACATCACTCCTTGTGTTCACCTTCATGCTGAGTGGAATTAATTACTCTCGTTTCCCGGCAACTGCATCATCCCTGCTCCCCCCACTGCCTGCTACAATATGGTTCCCTTGAAGCTCTGTGCAGGTGGATGCCTCGGCATGGGCCATCATCTCCCCCCTTCTGTGTCTCTCTCCGTCTCTCCATCTCTTAAGGAGAGAATGTCTAAGCTTCTCTTGCACACACATGGCCTATATGGTCTCCCTACCCCCAGCCCCCTTGTAGAGCCCGGTGGGGCTCCCAAAGTCATTTCCATAGGTCATGGCCTGGCCCTTTCCCTCCCCCCCCACCCCACATCAATGTTGACGGTCTTTTGTCTGTGACAGATGTGGGGTTGGGACAGCTCTCGCTCTCAGCTGGCCCAACCGGCCCCCAGCTCAGTCTGATCCAACACCCGCCTACCTATTTGTTCGTCCATCCCCCTCACTGCTTACTGCTTTTTGTCTGGACAAGAATAAAAAAAAAATAAAAAAAAACCCCACAAAGCACACCACTAGGCCTCAGCTGATGCACAACACAGATCAATAGAGGAGAAAACGTTCAGGTGGACTCAGTGGTTCCTCCAAAAAATTTTCAACAAAAGATTTCAACAAATAATCAGTCAAAAGACTGAACAATTAAAAACAAACACACACACAAAAAATGATGTGATGATTCTTGCTATGGGTTGCATGGACCTTACTGATTAAACTGGTTCACCATTATCCCATATCTTCCATGATGACCACTGGGGCATGTCTGTATTGATGCCGAGGAGGGCAGGGACATGTATGGGAGAGCCTGTGTGTATTGATAAATATTCCTGGGCACAGCAGAGGAAAACACTGCCTGCAAACATTTGCTCAACAAACATGGGTATGGTACAGGCTAACATGTTCACATAAATATTTATCAGGTTTACTTAAGAGTGAGCAATTCCCTCCCAGGGCCAGCTGTTCAAATGCGGTTTGAGCAATAACAGTCCAGATGCTACAAGACTGGCTGAAAATGACACTTTTACGGCAACCGACACCAGGTCCAAAGGACTTTCCAAACAACCTTGCAAACCCAGTTCTCAGGCTCCACTACACTATGACTCCAGGGGAGGACTAAACAGCAGAAACACACAGTGCACGAACTCCTGGTATTCATAGCAAGTGGATGCCATTCTTGGGGCAGCATGCTTATCCTCTCTCTGAAAAATTGCATCATTTCTGACAACAAAAACAAGCACCACGACCACAGGTTTTGGCACACAGTTCTGCTAGGTTTCAAGCAGCCATGTGGTGACCCTGTTCTCTGCAAATGGCTGCCACTCACGCAGTCTCCAGGTGATAATTAGCTCTGGCGCTTGAGCGCACGTGCACACAGACACAGACACACACACACACCCTCCTGTGAGTCAGTGCAAGAGAGGAATCACCAACATGGAAATCACAGGTTGGACAAACTGAAACAGTGTGAGTGTACGTGTGTGTGCGTGTGTCTATGTTCTCATGGTTGGCTGGGCGAGAGCATTAATCCAAAACCTTTGTTAGAGAGCAGAACGATGAGTGTGGTTTAAATCAGACACTTAAAGTTCTACATACCAAATTTAGTGCTATAAAGCACACTATATTAATAGATCAACAACATAAATACTTTACTTTACATTAACTCATGGTGGTTAGAAGATTGACAATGGCAATGTGCTGTGATGGATCACACTCAGAGAAGTGGGTGGTTGTTCAGTTGAAGGTCACCTGTTCTCTCTGCTTTAAGAAGCCAGACCAAAGCATTTTGGAGAAGTGAAGACAGAAAAAGAAAACATTTATGCCTAACCAAAGTGCCACAACTACCAAACTTTAGGCCTATTCTAAAACAGCCAAACGAACCAAGTGATCTGGTCCTGAGAAAAGCTAAAGAGCCTGACAGGACTTCTGAAGCTGATAAAATAATACCCGTTAGGCCACTGTACTGTGCAGGGGGTTTTATTGAGGAAGAAAGGCTCACAAACATCTTCCAGGACAGATGTGTCAGATGAGCCGTTGCCGTTTCCGTCCTGGGTCGACAGCACAGCGCTCTCCCCCAGGTCCTCAGCCTGATTAGTTTGTGTAGTATAGGATCCTTTGGGTTCTGGGCCAACTACTGTGTTGCACTCCTGGCCATTGGGCATCAGCACTTAGGCTCCCTCCAAAGCTGAAGGAGAGACTTTGGGAGTAGACACAATGAGAGAAAAACTCCCTTTGTCCAACTCCTTCATTCCTTATCCTTACCAGCGCACCCCCCACCCCCCGCTCCATCTCCTTATTTACTTCCCCCTGTCGTTCTCTCTCTGCACACAGGAAATGAGTCCTAACTCCACAGGCATGAGGATGACAACCATCCATTATCAGCCCCATCAAGAGGCAAACCCCACTGTTAGCCTACCCAAGCTAACTGCTACTAGTTTCCCTGTCATAAACCAATACCCCCCCCCCCCCGACACACACACACACACTTGGTGCACCAGTGTGCGTGAGTAGGTGGATGTTTATTATAGCGTGTGCGTAGAGGGTTTGCTGCCCGAGATGGTGGGGAGTTCTGTGCTGCGGGGGCACATTAGAGAGATGGTGGGGGGGAGCTTCTGTGCCCGGGAGAAAGTCACTTAACCCAAATTGCTTCGCTAAATCATCAGCAGAGAAAATGGATCACGTAAAAGGCAGACTCTTTAGATAAGGGCATCTTCGGAAGAGAGGATTAAAGAAATGACGCCAATCACTTAATCGCACCACATTGGCAATGACAACTTCAGAGACTCGGTTAAAAAAATGCAAATGGAACTCCATTAGCAGGGAAACAGAAGGCCCAGGGTCAATTTGGGTATTGAGACCCAAATTTGAAGTCTTAACCAGACTTTCAAAAAAAAAAAATCCCAGAAGTACACACAAATACGCTACGCTGAAACATCCTTATACAAAAGTTACAATTTCAAAGAACAAAGGCCTTGAAAAAACAGATGCAGACAAGCCCAATCAAAGCCCACAAAAAACACTCTTCACAGAACAGGCTTTCAAACACCCCCCCCCCAGCCTGTCTTTCTAAAAAGCTGCCCCTGCAGTAAAGTTCTCGATTCAACCGAAAGCAAAGCTGTTCAAACGCATCAGCAGCCTTTCATTCAATCACAGCTGGCACAAACACAACTTCTCAAATTAATTTTGGTTCCTTAAACCAGGACAACAGGCAGTTCAGGGGTCACAGACATGCTTTGGATTCCTCTGCCCGAAATGCAGAGATACTGTATTGACCGCGTATCCAGTGGCCCCACTTGGCCAAAAGTGTTCTGAAAAATCTCCTTATTTTGGGATGAGGGATCTTTGGGATACTGCCAGGTATTTTGGGATTTGCCAGGAATATTGTTATAGCCTAGTACAAGTACAACCACCAAGTTCTTCAATACTCATTGTTCTTCAGTGACATACTGGTAGTGCAATCATTTACTGCCTAAATATATACAGAATCTCTCATTAATTAAAGCCCAGAACACTTTGATAAGTGCATGTGTGGGGGTGGGGACTTAAGAATCCATAAGGCACTGACAGCATAGAGCCTGTGCAGCCTAGGACCCTAGGTTTAAGCACTCTGAGGTGCACAATGGCACAAAGGCAAACAGGTTGATGCTTTCCATAGGTTGTTATTTGCTGACACGGAGGATGTCACCAAAGGCGTGCAGAGCACAGCTTCATTTGGCATCATATGATGAGACCGTGTGCCGACACGAGCCATAATAGGTCAGGCCAGCGAGAGCCTTGAGGGAGCACTCCTGTGGCCAGGAGAGCACAGTAAAGTATCGGCGAGAATAAGGGTCTGCACAGTCACGGGGAACAGTTGCTAGCTCTGCAGAAAGGCTGGTGGGCTGGGAGGTAAACACAGGTAATCAGTATGTACAGCAGAAAGTATCGAACTAAATTCAGAGAACAGAATTCAGAGGGTTGAACAACAGCAGTCCAATCGGAGTTGCATCATAGTCACACCACTGAATGTATACCAACCATTGCAGCAGAGGGGAGAATTAAAAACCACCTTCACGTTATAAAACCCTGTGATGCAAAATTAGAAACAATTATTTGAACAGGGCCCCGTATATTTAATCACAATCTTAGATCGCACTGCTCTCTAGACGTCAAAGCCTTACATTATTGATAAGACTGAAGTGCACAGCGCTTGTGGGGCAACTGGACCGACACGATCAGATAACTCCCTGCATTATAAAAAGGGCTTGTGGCAAACCCGTTTCGAGCCTACGTTCACAAAACCTTCATTCCGCCTAAATGGTCTGGTACATTAACCACTGAACTGCGCTCTGAGATTACTGATTTAATTACAGAGAACACCGATATAAATGACTCATCAATCCATAAGAAAGCCGTGCAGAAGACTCCTTGACAAAACGAATAAACATTCAACTTGGGCTATGTGATTCTACTTGCACAACGACAAGTCCAGAACAAATTACACTTACGTATAAAATAAATAAATATATATGCATGTACATATATGCATCATATTGTAACTTTGGCTAATGTTTGCTGCGACAATACAATACCGACTTCCTGGCAACACCGTTTGATTTCAGCAGCACGCGTTCCAGAGCATACCGATTCAGATTGAGTTTGATACGCTTCAATGCCTGAATGTGATATTGAAATAGTTGTCTTTACGTCTCGATGACAATAGCACAGTGACACACACACACAAACACACTATACGTGACGGCCATTTGGAAAAGATGACACGACCCTTACATATTTTAACAATTAATATTATCAATTAATCGCCAGTCAGTGACCCCGTCCCGGGTTGTAACCACATTTCTCGTTAATATTTTACCATGCAAGACAGCCAGTTTACAAGTAATGCAAGCGTGACAAACGGCCGCTGCACATATCAAAGTTACTAAACACTGTCCCGACCCTACGTACACATTGGTTGTCTGTCGGACAGATTCAGCAGTAACGTTAAGGTTGCGCTACGGATTTGCGTGAAGTAACGTTAACATTAGCAAAAGCTAGTAACGTTATTTATGTTAGCCGGTCAAGTTAACGTTAGGGTACTGTATCGAACATAGCACTAGGTAAGATTAAGGTTAAAAAAAATAAAGACAGAGCTAGCTTTACGCAAGATAAGGGAAAAAACAAGTCTTTGGCTGCTAACACTAGCTGGTTGGCTGTGGTCGGTCAATTCCCAACTAACGTTAGTTTAGAATAATCTGATGTTTGGCTTGGATGGGACTAGTGTCGCACACATAACTCTGTGTTACGCTAGCCAAAATTAGCCGACTAACTAGCTGACATTAAGCATGAAACGGTTTAACGCATAAAAATTGTTGTTAAGACGGTAACGCTATCTGTCGATGGTCAAGAACCGTCAGGATAGGTTCATTAAAAATAAGTTTTCCAGGTTTGTGCTGTTCGACTGAACAAGTTTGTTCGTCACATTACAAGTTTTCAGTGGGGGTTCCAAAGCCGAATCTCGTAAGATAATGTTATGGTTTGATGAAAACAAACAGTAGTCATGTGGGATGCCAACTTTGTGTTTGCTCAACTGAGAATATTAATCAGGAGCAGTTAATACCCAGCAGGTAGCAAATAACTTGGCCGTTGTGCACAGCCCTTATTTGGGTTAAAAGCCCCTAATGTAACTTCGTTACTAGCTGAACCCGACACATTTCCTACAGTGACACACTCCCTTAACAATGTGCATTCCTCTGACAGAACGGGTCTCTCTGACCTGCGCCATCTTTGAAATAGTCTTTGGGGCTGAGGCTTCTTGAGACAAAGAGCAACAACGAACGCTGAGATCAAACTTCACGGCAAACACACTGCCACGGCACGAAAAACAGCACGTATAACACTGTAGAACGTCCTCTTACCTGCAGTTTGATCAATCCCAGTTCCAAAGAACACGAGCGAAAATACCAGACAACAAGGTATTGCATCCATCCTGAAATCAGACTTACTCTAGACTGGTTGTCTCACACACTCAACTTATAGTCTGTCTGTGAAAAAAACGCCTGATTGGCTGGGGCTACCATCACACCCCGCCCAGACGTAGCGCTGGTAAACAGTTTTGCCTTGGTCAGAAGGCAATAACGGAGACAGCTAGTGTATCCATTGTAAGATTCGGGAATCCATGTGCTATTTAACGTAGGCTTCTCGGCGACCTTTTTGTTTGTTTGACTTTAGGAGCTCTATCCCTTTACTAGAAAGTTTAGTTATAAAAAAAATAATACTGTCAGATCATTTCTCGCCATGGGTTGGCAACGATATGATGCTTTATCCCAGGAAAGTGTGCGTCAACAGCAAACCACACAAAGTCGTGTGTGTTCTGTCAGTGATTCAATTCTCCCATGCATTCTTTTGTGGATCTGTGTAAATTTTAATATTAATTTGAACTGTATCCGTAAATGGCACTTGTTTTGCCAGTGTTTGTCTCAGTGTTTCATAGGCTACCTATGTATGTATGTACGCCTAGGCATGTAGACGTTTGCTTAATTGTTATTAATAATATAAAAAAAATTACTGCTGTATGATAGCCTACGTGTTTACCTTTATTTCAGAAATTCCACAATATAATGCTCCTCAACATTACAGCTGGAATATAGCACTCTAGCATGGTCGTTGGACAGAGAAAGGCCAACGTAATGGAAAAATGTTACCAAACATCCTCATTATGTCTCATGCAGCAGTTGACTCGCATCTTACAAAGCAGAGCAGGAGTGATTCTGGGTTCTAAATGGCAGTGTATCAGAACCAGACTGATCCAAAATGATTTCAGAGTACACTGATTCTGGTGAATGTGTAATACAGACACAATGCACGAAAAGCATATTCAAGGCCAGAGTGTTTGCTCCAGTTGAGTATGTGGTCTTTGTGTTCTTTTGACTAGCCTATGGCCTACAACCCCAACCCCCACACACACTTCATGCAGAGGGACAAAACATCTGACCTCCCCAGTCCCCATCACCCCTGGTCTGTGGCAGAGATTGATGTGCACCCATTGTTTAATCTCTGTGTCTGACTTGCATATAGGCCTTGCTCCAACTGCTGATCTCTCCATACAGGAATTTGAAGTACACACACACCAACATCCACACACACATACAAAAACACACAAACACATACGCACACGCACTTAAAAACAAGTACCTGCCCAAATTGAGTTGACATGAGTGCTATTTTAACAGTACAGTGTTTGCTGAACAGCCTGTGATTTTGCCAGTCACAGTGAGGTTTGTGCCCAATGCATGGCTGCTGTGCTGTGGCCCTGGCCAGGCAGAGGCTGTGGAGAGCAGCCAGCATAGGTCATGGATGACTGGTTGTGTTATCTGGACTGCCTATTTTTGGTGGGTGTGACTGAGTCCAAAAAATCCCCCACTGTCGCACTTTAGGCAGCCATGTGGAACATGGCCATGGTGTGGTCTAAGCAACACACACAGGCTCGATAAAAGGAGCAGCAATGTGTGTATACGTGGGTGAGTGGGTGCACATGCTCATAGTGTTTGTGAGTGAGGGGGTAACCTGTCTTTCACATCTGCACACTTCATGCTGCCATATCCTAAACATGATTTTGAACTGTCTGTTGCCACTCTGCGTGCTTACAACCAGAATACTGGGATGCAGCAGCACTCATAAGCACACATTCACACATGAACACATATGCAGATGCCCTTATTAACTGTTAATCCTAGGAAGCTTAGTGTTGGATATGTGCTTGTGATTGGTTAATGAGCTGCAATTGCCTAGCAGATGAACCTAAAGCAAATCTAAACTGGGTTTTTACCCAGGCTGTGAGTGTGTGATTGACTGTGACACAATCTTTACCATCATGCAAGCAGAATTAACAACTATGAAAAAAACTGTTCTCTGAAATATATATAAAAAATAGAGTTTCACACTATAAAGGTGATAGAATAATAATAAGAAGAAAACACTTAAAATACATTTCAAGTTCTAGTGTGATATTACAGTACAATTCCCAAGACACCTTGACAACATTACAAAAATATCTCCTGGCATCTTTTTCATGTCTGTCCTGACATCTTGTAGATGTCTGAGGCCCTTGGGAAGGGAAAGGCAGTGAAAAGTATTTCATTATGGCAAATTAGAACTGATCCATGTGACAGATACGACTGACTTTAACAAGAATGAATAACAAGACATGTCGGCAGATTGGGTCAGTTATTGGGACAGTGTCCGTCACTGGTTAACATGGCAACATTTTCTTGTATAATGTGTTATCCTAAAAAAAGATGAGGCTCAGTAGACTCTAATGAGACCTGGGAGAAGTAGGCCAAACAGAAATGTGCTCGCTTTGGGGAGTATTTTTCTCTTGTGTGTAATTCCTCAACTAAACATATGATCTGAAACAGATTACCACATTTGCTTCCTAATGAAACAAATATATGAGGCACATAGGGTTACGGTGTAAATGGATGCCTGCTAAGCAAAACAAGGTTGATTCATTTTGGGCAGAGAAGTATCTGTGTCTTGGCAGATTTTAGGTCCCACAAGGATGAGCCGAAACAAGTTTTACAAGACTTTATGAGTTTACAAGGATTAAGATCCACAAATTTTCATCAGATGAATCAAAGACTGATGCTCAGCTAAAGCTTTGATGAAAATGCACATAATGCACCCTCCTCAAGGCCCAGAGCTTCCTCCATTTAGACTGTGAAAAAGAAAGTGAGCTGGCCTGCAGACATATCGGGACAACATCAGTGAGATGAGGATATGGAGCTAACAGCTTTGATATTATTCATGACACATTTCTGTATTATTCCGACTCTTTGTTGCAAAACATCACAAAGTCCCTTGAAGTCAGCACTGTTTTCCCCTTTAGAATCCACATTATCCAAACAAAGCTTTCTCCCACTCCCAAATAATTTATTAGCCCTTCTCAGATCTCTCCTTTATCTATTTTGAAGCTAGTTGAGCCTATGGTGAATTTCCCTGAATATGGTTTCATTTTTGCATCTACTCAGGTGAAGTGGCAGAGGATTTTGAAAAGCAGTGCAGTCAGTTGTCAAAGTTAAAGTTGCTTCTTGTGAGTCAGAGACCAGGAAAAGTTGGCAACAGTGATCCACTCAGTCACTTCCGATGGCAGGGATAATTAGCTGCTAGCAGCTAACATCTCAAGTACATGCCAGTAACACTGAGGCGCTGGACTTTTTTGGACATTTCATCACAAGGTAAATGAGAAGTTCTGAGGTAAACCCATGGTGTCTACCCCGTTCTTCTTCTCTGAACATGTAAGGAGTGTCTAGTTTCACTTTTGCAATTGCTGCGGCCAGCAAGCTTGGTTCACATGCAGTTACGGCAATTTGAGGAAGTTCTGCCTAACAGACATGCAAATGAGGACAGCGATCCACGGCCTACACAAGCACATCAGCCATCAGACTAGACATGTTCTGCTGGTGTCTCATTTACAACAGGCATGCACATTCACAGACACACACTCACACACAGATTCTTTCTGTTTTTCTGCCATCTCTGTCCCCTTTCTGTCATGATTCACTTCCTTTGTCTTTCTCTCTTTCTCACACACCTACTCCCCCACATTCTTCCTCCCGTCTCTCTCTCTCTCTCTCTCTCTCTCTCTCATACACACACACACACAGACATGTGTACACAATGACAAAACTCAATTTCTCTCATGCACGTAGAGAGAACATCATTTGAGATTAAATATCATTCTACTTTAGTTTATGTCCAGAGCATGAGCACTATATTTAACATGAGGTAGGGTCGAGTTATCTCAAGTGTCAAATCCAGTTCCATTGTTTCTCATAATCCTTCATGTTATTATTGAATCAGAACTGGGCATCTCAGAAGTACCTGAGCTAAACAAAAATCATGTTTTAAAAAAATGCACACAAAGGAAAGTTATCAAGAGGAATACCAAAGCAAGGCTCCATTTTGACACAGTCTATTCACTCATATATGTCACCATTCTGGTTCTCTGTCTTTTAATGACTTTTACTTTTCTTTCTTACTTTCTTTACTTCCTACGTCTGTGTCTTGTTCACATCTATGTTTGCACAGCTCTTTGCGGAGAGGTAATTGTCACAAAGATTCTCTTACTCTGAACTGAGGCCATATTCCCAAGAGTATGTTGCCTATAGCAACATTGACATACCTACAGAATTCTTTCCCCATTCTTTGCCTTCTTGTCTGTGTCAACTATTTCTCTCTCACTCTCTTTCTCTGTCTCTCTCTGCCATGCCACCCAGACTCTTCCCATCCCCCAGTCATAATGTGATGTGCACAGATGGCTCAGGGCAGGACTCTACCTGTGTCTACCTGTGTGCACAGGTGGTGACGTTCCATTAACACTTAAAGGGGGTGCTGCTTCAGTGTCTGTGACTGTCACCCTGGTGCCTCAGGGGGCCCTGCAGTCCCCCGTCAAAACACAGGAAACAGGGGCTCTCACACAGGCAACAAGAGAGGAGCAGACCCTGTGGCGTAGACAGTCCACCATGTCTTACCCTATGAGATTTGAGGGTAGACTGCATGAACCGTTTGGGATTCATACATTTCTCTAAATGAGAGATATCTCAAAAACCCAGTGCTTTGTGCTCAGTAATTTCTGTAGTTTTGTCAGATGAGTCAACAGTATAGTATTGTGTCTTCCTGTGCATCTCTGACTTTGACTGAGTTTAA
Organism: Tenualosa thibaudeaui; assembly: GCA_027481765.1. Lineage (NCBI taxonomy): Eukaryota > Metazoa > Chordata > Actinopteri > Clupeiformes > Clupeidae > Tenualosa > Tenualosa thibaudeaui. The sequence continues at coordinate 12,786,916 of JAIFZK010000008.1, read as the reverse complement.
AGAAAAAGGTGGGAGCCCTGAAACAGAACTCAAAGCAAACATTCTCAGTAATTTGGGAGCTGTTGTGTATGGATTTATATGGTAGTGTATGCATTTCTACACAGTGCCATTGCATGGTTATAAATTGATGATTGTATAATGTAAACATATAAAAAATTATAGAGTGGTAGATGTCAAAGTAAAATGGCACTGGTGTCTCGACCCGGGCGGGTATATTAATAGAAATCGTTTATTTTTTGTTGTTTTAAAAATACTCAGAGAAACCATTTACTCAGACACCGAAATACACATACACATAGTATAATGACTGCACACACAGTATAATGACTGCTTCCTGTAAGGCCCCCTGCTGGTCAGGATGTGAAAAAGACACAGAGGTTAAAAAAAATTATTATCTACTTTTAAACTACTATTAAAGAAAATGTATATTATGACAGTTCTTTATGAGAATTCTGTCTTCACATCATTAGCATCTGCTGTCATGTTTTTGAACAATACCACAATACACACAGCGTGTACGCCCATCGTGCCATCGTTGCCCATTTCTTGACCGGAGTCTAAAGGACCACAGTCCTTAACATTGCATACATGCCAACGTGGTGCAATGCAGTTCACTTAAGGATGAAGCCTTGCGCATATCTTCTGATCTTTACCATTCACTAGCGAGTTTCTATGAGGTGTTTATATCTGACAGCCAGACTCTCAGACTATCAGGGATCGGACTGAAACTTATTCAAGTGCTCATGGTGATGGTAACACCTGTCTTTATGCATATGCACCCATATGTGTGTATGTTTGAATTGAAATGCACAATGTGTTGTTTTGTGTGTGTTTGTGTGTGTGTGTGTGTGTATGTGTGAGAGAAAGAGAGAAAGGGAGAGAGAGAGAGAGACAGACAGATAGAGAGAAAGAATGGATGTGCTTGTTTGTTTTAAATTTTTAGGATGTCTACCTTTGCTGATGCCCTAGCAGACATTCCACCATCTGTTTGGAATGTGATCCTTCACTGCAAAAGCAATTATTATGAAATGCGTATGATGCAACACACCAGACATAGCACTCTGTCCACAGTCAGGCTTTATGCTTTATAAAATATGCATTTTCTTGGCAAGGAGCTGTTCAAAACCACGAGCCACTTGGCGTTATTTAAAGGCACGCTGGGCTGCTAGAACAACCTCTACACACTCCACTCATGTTGGCAAATATGAACACATTTAATGTAGTACAAAATATGACTGGAAATGACACACAACAAAACATAAAACAAAGGAAACAAAATAAACTGGAAATAAAGAGCCAAAAATAAGCGATAAAGTAACAATAGAAGATCGGTTGCAATTCAGCTGCCCAGGCACAATAATACTGTCAACAAAGTGGGGGAGTGGGGAGGTGGGGGAGACTTCATGTGCCACGGGCAGTTTGATAAAACACATAAAGACAGGAAGAAGACAAGGACATGGACACAAGGACAAGAACCCAGAAAACAATACATTCAGGACAAAAACAATAAAAAAACCCTTCATAATTGTCATGCAATAACATTTAAAACATGGCACATCGTGATCTGAGCTTCTTCATTTTTGAACAAAATAAACATTTTCCTATTTCATTAATTCATACATTTTTCATCATAATTCATTATATTTTTGCATTACTTCATATAGGATTTTTACAGATATATTTATATATCTATATGTATATATATTTATATACTGTTGATAGTACCCACTAGTGGATAAGCACTGATTGTCATAGTCACTAAGAAATGGCTCCTCTTCCTTTGTGAAATTATTTTTTATCTACACAGAGGAACAACAAAGATCCCTTTTTTGTCTGTCTTTGAGCTTATGGGGGTGGAATGATTTTCCTGTCAGGTCTCAGAGTGTTCCAGTTCGAGCACAGCATCTCTGGACCCTCTTATTTACATAGAGACAAGTGCAAGAGAGGTGGGAGCAGGGGAGGGGAGGGGGTTTAGGGTGGTATTAGTGATAGTGGCAGTGGTGGTGGATGTTGCAGGGATGTGTGTGTGTGTGTGTGTGTGTGTGTGTGTGGATGGGGGTGGGGTTAAGCAGTAATGACACCCAAATGACCAGGACAGATGTCATATGGGGAAACAAATTTGTCTTGAGAAATCCAGCCACCTGGCCTGTCTTTTATTCTCTCTCTTTCTCCTTTTTTTCCATCTCCCTCTCTTCAGAGAAGGGATGAGCTTGTTGCTTAGAGTTGAATGTGAAAGGAGCAGCATGGACAAAATCTGCCTCTCTTTAGCTTGATCTATGATAAGAGAGCAAAATGGCTGCCTCTGCTACCTCCACTCCACTTATATATATATATATATATATATATATATATATATATATATATATATATATATATAAGTGGAGTGGATATATATATATATATATAATGACGTAAAAAAGCTGATTGTCCCCGTCAGGCTTCGATAGTGATTGTCGAAAGGCAGCGCAGGCTGGAACCCTCCTGTCACCTGCAGCGACCGCAAATGGTCAGAGGTCAGGCACACACGGTCATGTTGCTAGGCAACCGGGTGTTGGAGCAAGGGAGTGAGGTTATTTCTGGTGGAGGTGGTGGTGGAGGAGGTGGTGGGTGGGTGGGTGGTTGGGGTGGTGGGGGGGTAGGGGTGTTGAGAAAAGGAAAAGGGCTAGAGGCCCCATCGTTCTCCAGCCAATGTGAGAAGCAGCAGAAGAAGAGCGACGGAGAGGGGGAGGCAGGGGGGGAGGGGTGTGGCCGACTGCTGGGCCGATGAGCTGATCGTAGACACCTTGACCTCTGACGTCAGGAAGGCGGAGAGGGGCACGTGTGACACGAGTGTGGGGCTGCCATAATTAATGAGAGAATCGATCTTCTCCGCCTCTTTGCTGCATGCCTCAATCTGTAGTGGGAAAGGATATGGAGGAAGGGTGGTTCAGACACAAAGAGTGATGGTTAAACCTGTATCATAAACCTGAACATTTCCCATTCTGACTTCACCTCAGCTGCACCAACCTTAATCTGGACTGCCACTTAAGTTCAATTGCACTTTGCTAATGAGCAGCCTCACACAGCAAGCCCATGACGAAAGCAGGGAGGGAAAACTCCCTTCCTACACACAGACATACACATATACACACACACCATTACCTATCATTACCTCTCTCAACTGGCAGCTGTGCTAAACATATAATCACTTGACTGATTGGAGTAGTGTAATTAATTAATTAATTAATTAATTAATCCTACACTTACTTGTGCTCACAGTGTGGACTATATAATTAGAGCCCTACTGCAAGATCTCCTCTGCCAGATATTTTTGTGACAATGAGTGGAAATTGGTGAAACGCTTGTGGAAATAGCCTCTGGGAGTGCCACAGCCAAGATCAAGTATATTTAACGAGATGTGCATGAGCCCTGATACTGAAAACTATTAGCAATGACTACTTAACTGCAACTTAACTCAAGTGATTCGTGATGAGAACAAAAATAACTGAGAAGTTGTTTTGAAAGCAAAAAATGACAGCATTTCCGTGGCCATGTTCCGCCAATTGTTGTCATGTAGTTAATCAGCATCATTGTTTTGAGAGGAACGACAAGAGGGGAGACAGGCAGAGACAGGCATATCCAAACAGACAGAAAGGGCAAAATATTTTTGCAATGGGGTTCACTCTTGATAGCAATTTGCAGCTCATTATTCTGCTAGTTTAGGAAAGTACCTGCAATCAGTGTCAACCAATACCCGGAAAGAGAGAGCAAAAGAAAGAGTAGGCATATGGAGAGAGGACTTACAACATTCAACAGGGAAAACGTAGACAAACCCATTAGCTGTCTAATACCATATTCATTCATTCATTCATACAATTTGTGTAAATTATCATGTAAATCATTTATAAATTAATTCACTCTATCATCTTCATAGAGATGTAGATAGAGACATTTATGCTTTCTGCAATCAATGTCTACAGTAAGAGAAAGAGAAGTAAAAAGTAAAGAGGGGGAAGAGAAAAGAGAGAGAAGCAGACATACAGGATTATGAGACTGTACGCCTACAAGTCTGTGTGTCCATGTATTCATTCTCTCTCTCTCTCTCTCGTCATGTTGTGTTAGCTACTGTGGTACGGTACCTGCAGTGGTGTGGGCTTCTGATCCACGGGCACGATGAGGATGACGATCTCAGAGTCGATGCTCAGGTAGCCAAAGATGTCACATTGGGGCACAGACACATGCAGACGCAGGATCCGGAGGATGTCATGTAACATCACTGGCTGGTTGCGGTTCAACTGAGTGTCAAAACACACACACACACACAGACACACACACACACACACACATTATTCTTCAGGAGAAAATAATGCTGAATAGGGTCATGTTTGACAGAGGAAATAGAGGAGATAGGTCTCTGATCTTGATCAAAATGACACA